>VMDO01003666.1:0-103213 GCA_007922755.1 Pedetes capensis
CCTCCGCAGACCTCACCTTTCTCCACAGTGCGGTGGGATGACTTAGTATCCCCTCTGGTGTGTCTGGGGTCCAGGCATATGTGTGCCCGTATGTCTGTGGAGATTGCGTCTGCATGACTGTCCCGCCACAACGGGAGAGAGGGAGCCGCGTTTCAGCTCTGGATGTGTACTGCTGGCACTGGTTTCCCACCGCCACAACGGGAGGGAGGGAGCGATTCCGTGCTGACTCACCAGAAAACTTGCAGTTTGTGTCCCGCGGGCAGGGTGACAGTGTGATGTCAAGGTTGCATGCTGTGTTGGGTCCGGCTCCCCTGGGTATGTGGGCAAAGTCCCCTCCGAGTCTCCAGGCTTCTATCCTGCCATCTTGTCCTGTGCTGTAGTCGCGCTCGGAACTTCACCGCTGGTGGTGAACTGCTCCGCCAGTTTCCCCCAAAAAGGAGCTCCCCAGCCGCACGCAACTTAGCCGCCTCCACAAGCCCCCGACCTGACCGCAGCACAGTGGGGTGATTTGGGCTCACCTCTGATGTGTCTGGGATCCAGGCATATGTGTGCCCAATTTTCTGTGGAGTTCGTGACCGTAGGCTGAAGGTTCGGGGGAGAGCAGCGGGAGAGGCGCTTCCTCATCAGTGGTCCAGGCAGGAACAGGCGAGAAGGCGCAGAAAGGGATGCTAGAAAGGCCGTGCCAAAAAAGAGGGGACCTGGCAATGCACTCCCAAAAATCAATCCGCCATTGAAAACCCTATGAACAGCGGAGAAGCACTGAAAATAGTGTTTCGCCTGTTGTATGTAGGGTTGCTATGAGTTGGATGCCGACTCGATGGTACCTAACAACAACAGCAGCATCTATCTATCTATCTATCTGTCTATCTATCTGTCTACTTTTTCTAGTAATTGGGAGTTGAACCCAGGATCTTGCACATACTTTTCTCAAGTGCTTTTCCACTGGACTGCACCCCAAGCCCATTTTTCATTCTTTGAATCAGGATCTCACTAAATCACACAGGTAGCCTCTGGCCTCAAACTTGCGATCTTCCTGCCTCAGCCTCCTGAGTTGCTGGGATTATAAGCGTGTGCCACCATGCCTGGGTCAAAAAAATTTTTTTATTATGGAAAAATTCAAACATATACAAAGTTGAAAAACTAGTATATGTCACTCACATTTAGCAGTTATCAAAATTCACCACACTGCTCTAACTCCTTATTTTCCCATTTTACAAAGTATTCTGAGGCACTCCTAAGCATCATATCATTTTAACCCTACATCTATAAGTATGGATTCTTGTTAAAACTACAATGTCTTTATCACATCTACCAAAATTAAATTACCAAAAAATTTAGATTAGTTATGGTAAAATAAGTCTGGGACCTATTTAAATTTCTCTACTTGCTTCAAAAATCTTTATTTATAGTTGATGTTTCAAATCAAGATGCAAATAGAATTTATACACTACATATTATTATGTCTTTTATATTTCTTGTAATCATTCTTTTGTTTTATTTCTTCATCTTCTTGATTTGCTAAAGTGGGTCAGTTCTGTAGAATATGCCACCTAATGGATTTATCTGTTTGATGCCTTGTAGTATTCAAATTGTTCTGCTTTTCCTCCCATTTCCTAATAACTGGACGTTTCTCCTAGAGATGTGATTAGAATCAGTTCACCCTTTTTATAAGGTAAAGAAGTTGAGTGACAGTGTACATTCGGAGCCTCGTGGAGAGTTGGGACCATAGTCCACAAGTTTCCTTTTGTACCTGAGCTTTTCTCTGACTCTGAAGGCTGTAGGACACAGTAACATTAACCCCATTCTTCACCTCCCTCACAGCAAACTAAGTGGAACTTCGTGTTCCTTCTGTTGACTGGAAGAAGGGGATTCCTTTTTCTGAGATGGCTTTCCTTGTTTCCACAGTGTTTTCCTGAATTGGGATCCCTCCACAATGTTACCGCCTGTGCCTGACCATACTCGCCAAATACCGGAAAAAAACCCACCAGCAGATCATGTTTGCCAGGCTGCTGCTTACCCTCCAAAGGCCGGGCACCCACACAGGAATGGCCTCCATCCCTCAGGCCAGGGGCAGCTCTGCACAGCCAGGAAGGGAGCCACAGCCAGGAAGGGAGCCTCCACTCTAAGCGCCTGTCTCTCTCTGAGCTCTGAGTCTGTTGACAGCCAGGAAATGGACAGAGTGGGTAAGCAGCCCTGTCAGGTGCTGTCCCCGTGCTTAGAATCTCCATGCCAGTCAGCTAAGAAGCTAAAGCCAAGGAATAGACCAAGGACCCTCACCCTTACCACCCAGACCAGAAGGGCTAAGGGACTCTCAGCTTCTGGCAACACACGAACTGGGTGGCGAAAAGAAGGGAACCTCGGGACCCACAAGGCTGCTGAGGGTGCCATTTGCCATTCTCCATATTCCCAGGGACTCAAGCAGGCAGCTGGACATGGGAAAGCAGGCAAGACCTTTCAAACAGAACCCAAACCTCCTCCTCGAAGCAGGACATCAAAAAGGCATGAGAGGGTACTGGAAGCTAGGGTCAGTGACATTGCCAGAAAGTTCTCTCAGTTGCCTCATGGCAGTCCTTTGAAGAGACAACACAGTGCAGGGGATCCAGACACAATGGCTGCACTAAAAAATTCCAGCTCCAAAGCAGATCATGAAAGAGAAAAAGACGACAATTTCTCTGACACAGATAGCAATTACTCAGTGGATTCTCTCTCTCATGTCTGTGCCAAAGTCCCAATGGAGCCACTGAAGCTGAAGAACCCTCAGGAAAAGTGGGATTTCCCAGAGCCAGAGAACGCAGAGAGTGACGATAGCCAAATATCTGAGGATTCACTGGCTGAGAAGGAGTACCAAAGCCCAAAAGAAAGTGCAGGGAGCAATCATCCCACCAGCAACCATGGCCACCCAACCACCAGAACTGTGGCCTCTGTGAGGGGCTTCACTGTGCCCTCAGCCAGCCTGCATGCTCAGGCTCATGGGAGCCTTTCCTCGGATAGCCTGCTTGCTGCCGCAGAGGAATGGGGGGAAGATAAGCAAGAGGAGCTTTTCCGTGGTTCAGCTGATGAGATGCCTACAGAGACTTTCTGGCACCTGCGGACCTCTATTCTGTCTGTCGTGGACAAGGAGGCCACACGCAGGCCTGGTCCCACCAACCATGCAACAAGAGTCAGGCTGAACACCATCCTGCCAACGAGCAGTTCATTTTACCTTGGTCCTCAGTTCCAGCCCCACCATGGTGAGCAGCCCAAGTCAGAAGTAGAAGCAAGCTACTCCCAACAAGCCAGTACTTTCCAAGGCACGCACCTTTCAAGAGACAGCCCACTGGCATCCATAGATTCCTGGTTTTCCTGTGACTCTAAGATCAATCCTGGCAGCCCCCCAGGAGTAGTGGGTTCCTTGTGTCCTGATGTCCAGGAAGTTCAGTCTGGCATTGAGGAGAAGACTGGATACTGGCTAAATATGGAAGAGGTAAAGCTATCAGGTACAGAAACAGTCCTGCCACATAGCTCCAAACTGCCTCAGGGCAGAACTGAGCTACCATGCAGTCCAAGAGACGGGTGCATGGGAAATGGGTACACAGCCTCTATTTCTGATATAGCCACGCCGTCAGTTTGGGGTACTCAAAGGCTGCTTCAGCCAGGAGCCAATAGCATCTTTCAGGCCAGAGGAGTCCCTGACACAACCCCACAGGAAAGCCCTGAAGTTTCTCACAGTTCTAGCACGTCAAGTGTGCCGGCTGCCTCTGCCACCTTATTCACTCATGTAGGCTGTGCTTCTGAGAAGGACTGGGTTGCCCTTCAGCAAAAGTACCTCCTTGAACTCTCTCATCCTCTTCTGGAGGCTGTAGGAGAACCCAGGCCAGCTTTCTTCATCCTTGAGGAAGACTCCAGGTCCCTGGCTGAAGCTTCTGGCAAAGAAAGAAAAATTCAATTACCAGTCGACCCTGGTGGATCTAGCAGTCTGGATTTCAACAACTTCCCAGTTCATCTGTCCAAAATCATGCGTTTGAGAGCAGAGAAAGAACAGGACAGTTGGAGTGTTAGGTTAGAAAGTGCTTCCGATTTCTTTAGTACTAGTGAAAAGGAGGTGAGTTGTAATGGAGCTTATTCAGCAGACTTAGAATCATTGGGTTCTGGATCTACAAATGCACAGGTCTGTGCAGCAGAGCACAAGGTACCAGATTCCACGACAGAAGCCCATGAAGTCAAACAGAACAGCTTGGAAGAGAGCTTTCAGGGTAGCGGGAAACCCAGACTGATGGCTTCCTCTGACAAGTATTTCTTCCAGAAGAGTGCTTGTTGTAATAGTGTCTCCACAGCCACGAAAACAGACCAGGCTCCTCTTGGGAAAAATAGTACAATTCAGCCAGGACAATTAAATTATAATAGCCGCCACCCCCGACAGGAAGAGAAGGCAGATTGCCAGAGGAGCTCTAAGGAAGCAGTTGGAAGACACACGGATGCCACCCTTGCCTTTCCATCAGATCCAGAGTTGTACCTCCACTCTGCTCCCTGGAGCCCTTCCCCATCTTCCCCGCAGCCCCCTCCCCTGGAGACATTCTATGTGACCAAAAGCAGGGATGCCCTGACAGAAACTGCCTTAGAGATTCCGGCTTGCCGAGAAGTATGGGTGCCTTCTCCACCTCCCAGGGAAGCCTGGGGCTTTAGTCACAACCATCAAGTCCTCCAGAAAGCTAGGAAGAAGGATGTGCCAGTGCTGTCACAAAGCCAGAATTCCAAGGTTACTTCATCTAAGCAGGTGACAGCAGAGAGGCCAGCTGATCTGAGCACCAGGGAAGTTACTGAAGCATTAAGGAAATGCCCTGGAAATACTAAAGAAGAAAGCCATAATTCCATTTACTGCTTTGTTGCTCAGAAAAGACATTTTCTCTCTTCCACCAGCACAAAAGTATGGGAATTTGAAAATCAAGTTGACATTTTAAATAAAAAGCATAGTCTTCCAGCACTTAACGAGGGAGAAAAAGCCACTGCACAGTCCCATTGTAATATTTCCTTAGAAAGCACTGTGTCTGGGAAGCCTTTCCTTTTTGTTTGTGACTCTGAGGCAGGTGGGGAAGAAAATCCGGGTCAGAATGCAGCCCTACTGCAGAGCCAGGCCTGTGACATAAACAGACAGTTTCCTTCTGGGGCCAGGTCTGATTTCATCTGCGAACCCACCGACTTAAGCCTGGAGAAGGACATGCCAGAGGAAACTGCCCCTACTTTGAAGTCCACATCAGCCCATCATAGAGTAAGTGTCTCTGTGGTCATTGCCCAGGATGAAAGTCCAACCCCCAGGTGGGAAGAGAGGAATGAAACCGGGCTTCTTGGAAATGTTCTTCATCCCAAAGACAGCCCAGAAGAGTTTAAGCTTTCAGGAATAGCATCTACCTATAAAAGATCCCAGTCAGTTGCCTGCTCTCCAGAAAGAAACTCCAGTGAGTACAAGGGCCCTAGAAGGTCACAAGAAATCATCAACTCCAGCGAAGAACCTTTGGGAAAGAAGCAGTATAAAAGAGTTAGTAATGCCGATGAAATGGCTAGGCTGATCAGGAGTGTAGTGCAGCTGGAAAATGGCATCTCAGAAATTGAATTCAAGCAAAATAAGCTGCTTCATGCGCCCCACACACCAGGAATCAGCAAGGAGTTTGTCTTGCTGAATGAGGAGAGGGCTGACCATGTCCCGACGCCAGGCAGCTCTAGAAACTGTTTGTCCATCAAGGATCAGCCATGCTCTCCAAGACAGACAGGTGATGCTATCTTTAAGGGTAGTGAAGCTGGGGAAATGGAGGTTGACAGTACCGTTGGGAATGATCCCCAGGACCAGAACATGACTCCAGGCTCCTTCAGGTCAAGGGACTACACACCAGAGAGTGAATCTGTGGAGGAGCCCCCCGACCCTGCTGGATTAGGCAGACCCACCAGGGCCATGTGTGACTCCTTAGGGAAAGGCACCACTCATAGGGTGTCTGCCAGCACTTCCCTTCACCTGAGGAGAATGAAAGCACTGGCTAGAGCTCTGCCATTGCAGGCCAGGCAAGAGAGGCTTCCTGCAAAGGACCGCAACCTGGGAAAAGTATCAGCTAACCCCAAAGAGCAGCCTTGGGGCTTGGGAAGTCTTGAGGAACTGGAGGCTGTGGAATGTTCTCAGGAAAGCCAAGCTGAAATGTGCATAAGCAGTTCAGAGCCTGGGGAGCCAAAAGCTCAAGGCAGAGTTAAAGTAATGGCTATGCGATGGGGAGGGAGCTTACAGGAAGAAAATCACAGGGTCTTATTGACTCAGAAACTTCCTAGTCCAAGCCAGCACTGTGAGAGCACATGTTTCAGCCAGAAGACTAGCTCTCCGTTACCAAGCCACATGGACTTCTCTACAGCATCTTCTCACCAAGACCCAAGTCACATCTTGCCCTTGCACTTCCCAGGGCTGCTGGGAAACTGTCCGCATGCCTCTGGGATGGGTGACCCACATGCCTCTGATATATCAGTCGATGATGCCTTTGATCCCACAGTGCTGAAAATTCATAGCAGCCCCTGGGTAACTGGAGTTGGACATCTGGACCAGAGTGGACAGACCAGAAGCCACAGCCCACAGGGAAATGTTGGTGGGGGCTCCTCTGTGGCCTTCACTGCTTGGTGTGGGTCTGTGATACCCGTGGCTGTGAGATGTCATGGTCAGTGTGTTACACCAGAGAGCATTTCAACAGGGACAGAGGACTGGGCAACAGCAAGCACCATCCCCCAAGACCAAGGAGGGGACCTCAGAATCACTTCGGCAGGTTTGAGCACCCACGAAGGTTTTGGTTCTGAAGCTGAGGCAGCTGTACCAAAAGAAATAAGGGCCAGTTCCTTGAACAGAGTCTCTGGGAAGCTTGAAAAGAAGGTCACCTTCCTCTTGGAAGAGAATAATGACCAAGGCAGGGAGGTGAGGCAGAAGGCAGACAAGGAGGCCGAAGACCATGGACCTGCCAGCAGTATGCCCTTAGCGCCTGCATCCCTGCATCTGGCACCGGAAGCAGAGCTCCGGCTGTGGGAGTCCTCTCTGCATGCCTCTGTGTGCCTGGCCATCCTGGAGGAGCTCAAACAGGCAAAAGCTCAGAGAAAGCAGCTTCATGACTCTGAGACCAAGGGGACAGCCCTCCCTTCCTATGAAACCTCACAGGAACCTAAGTGGTCTCCAGGGGTTGCTCAGGGGCCTCCGTGGGAGATGGCCCAGTTAGAGTCAGTCAGGCCCAGGAATGAAGGTGATGCTTGGGGGTTACACGTGGCCTCCCTCTCTGCTGCACCAGGACCCCTGTTGGCAGGTGGGCGGAAAGCCCAAGCCACGCCCCTCTGTGCCGACAGCCTTCCGCCTCTTCCCAGTCCAGAAGCTGACCAAGAGCTATGGCATAGGTCACAGTCTTCCTCTCTCTCTCCCTCTGAAGTAGGCAAAAGACATTGTACCAGAGAACCAAGGCTCTTCCTGGGAGCAGGACAGTGTACCTGTTGCTGTAGGTCTGAAATCACAGGAGGAAAAAAAGCACCAGGAACACAGCCCTCTGCTGGTCCTTCAGCCTCACCAGCTCTGGAGGGGGACAGGAGAGTAGGATTGGAGCAAGTAGCATCTGCCTTGTCTTCTCAGGCCCCTTGTGATGATCCCGGGGGGATTCTCCATGGGCAAAGTCACTTAGCTGCATGGGAGACTGCAGAGGGCATGTCCCCTGGCAGCCAGGACAGAAGCCCAGAGCACCAGGAACCCAAAAGTCTAGACATTACATATGGAGGGGGTTCAGGTAACTTCTTTGTAACTGCACAGGGAGGAAAACCAGCCCAGTTTGAAAATCAGTCTGTCATCTGTGATATTCACAATTGTGCCAGCCTCTCAGGGCCTGAGCAAGACCACATCCAGTGCCCTGAGGCTTCCGCTGGCTTAGAAGACAGGAGAACCGGAGCTCCAGCGCGGCGGCGTGTGAAGTGGAAGGACAGTGTTACATCTGAGCCAGCAGAAGCCTGTGGGACTGGTAGCAATAATCCCAGCCCAACTCCACTGCCAGATCAAAGACCTAGCCCGGATCCCAAGGGAGGCAGAGAGGAGGCCCCATGCCAGATCCCAGAGGAGACTTCAGCTTGCCTTGTCTTCTCAAGAGGTGCAGAAGGCAGCACAGCCGGTGGCTCACCTAGGGGAGAGAAAGAGGACAGAACTATTCGTTATCAAGAACCATGCAATTCTCAACCCATCGTTACTCATGCCCTCTCCCACTTTCCCACTTTGCTATGTTACAGAGATAGTGACCTGAGAAAGGTGGCTTCCAAGGATGCCCCACAGCCTGTCCACTCGCCCTCTGTGGTCGCTTCCAGGGTGTGTGAAATGGATGAGAAAGGAGTGAGCTCTCCCGAGGGACCTCATGTGCTCCTGACACGCAGCTGTGAGCACAAAGATGTTCATGTGGAACTTGGGCCAACAGATGGCACCGCCCTTGAGCTGCCTGCTACAGCTGCTGTCCTCTCCCTAGCTCAAGGCAGCAGCTCCCTTTCCACCCCTGATGTGAGGACAAGTCCCCTCACCCCCTCAGCTGCTGATGGAAGCTCAAGGTCAGCAGGGGGTCCTGAGAAAAAGGTTGCTGAGAAGAAAGCCAACACTCAACTTGAGGCTTCCCCTTTGCCTGCAGGCACGAGTTCTGAGTCCCTGAGAACTTTGAAGGACAGCTATGTAGGAGGCCAGAGTTCACTGGCATCGCAAACCAAGCCAAAACCACCTGCTACAACTCAGGGACGACAAACCCTGAAGTCAAGCAAAGAGTCCGTTGAGAGTGAGCTGGTGGAAGAGGCACAGCAACGATGTCTAGAAAACACCATTAAATGCCTTTTGGAAAAGACACACTCTTCCACCAAGTCCAGGGGTCACGGTTTCTTGGATCCCCAAGCCAAGTTTGTAGCAAGGTTAAAACACATGTGCAGGCTTGAGATTGACAGTGCTTGGGAGGAGGAAGAGCAGCAGAGAGACCAGGCTTCAGGAGGCAGTGAGGACCCTGCCCAGGGCAAGAGTCTTCCACCCTCCAGTGAAGGTGGCTTGGATGGCTGTCCGATTAGAGACACTGGGAGGGAGGAGGTACCTGTGACCAAGCCTTCTGTGTCCCAGACTTTCTCCTCAAGCTTTGAAGACCTGGCTCCTGTGCCCTTGGGGCAAACTGAAGCACCACAGCTTGCTGCCGAGAGGCCCAGCCAGCCCAACTCTGATCAGGAGCAGCCAACCCTCCGCCACAGGTGCTCGCTCCCTGTCATTGCAATATTCTCTGGCCCCAAACATGCCAGGTCCTCCCCTAGACCCCAGTTCTCTGTGATCAGCTCATCTCGATCTCTTCAGGAGCTAAACTTGAGTGTGGAGCCACCTTCTCCTACAGATAAGGGTGCACAGGGGCCTAATAGATCATGGAGCCCACATCTCAGGGGCTGTTCCTCAGGAAAGTCAGTGGGAAGAACCTGTCTGAAGGCCGAGGATTGCAACCAGAAAGGCTCATCTAACTTGGGCAATTGTCCTGCTGACCACGGGCCTCTGAAACCTGTCACCCCTCCTTACCCGACGTCACCTGCTGTCTCATGTATGCCGTCTCCTAATTTCATGACCAGCTGGATGTCTGGTACTTTGACCCAACAGGGAAAGCCAGAGAAACTGAGCATCCAAGATAGGCCAGAGAGTTGGTGTTCTCGGGCAGACAAAGGATCGTTGCACTTTGGTTCCAGTGACATCAATCCCTATGCCGTGCCCTGGTGTCCAGAGGAGCCTGTGTGTATCGGCTGGAAGCAGTATGTGTTTGGCAGTGCAGTTGATGTCTCCTGTAGCCAGAAATCCCATGACCTGATTCCATCAAATGTGGCCCAGTGCTCCAGCATGGACAATGGCAGAGGGGGCCAGAACTCACCATTCCACTCCCATCTTAGAAGCACACACAGTCTTGAGAATGCAGGAAGTTCAAATGAGGCCCGAGAAGTCTGGAGTTCCTCGTTTGCCTTGGGGGCTCCCCAGGTCTTGACTGGCCCTGAAGGAGTAGCCCCCATCCTGGATCAAGTCAAGGGTTCCCCTGATGCTGCAAGCTCTCTGCATAGAGATCCCCCTTTGGCTGCAGGACGTTCTGCAGGTCCAGTGGATGAGATGGTGCTGCTGTACCCATCAGAGGCATGCTGTCTGGGGGGACAGGCCAAGATGGACACCTTTGAGCAGGGCACGCAGACCCTGGGCTGCAGGCTCCACTGGAGCTGCACAGATGTCTCTGCTCAGCCTCATGCGAGTGCAGTGTCGGCCTGTGACCTGGCATCCTGGGCCAGTCTGCACAACCTGTCTCTCCACCTCTCACAGCTCCTGCACAGCACCTCAGAGCTGCTCGGGAGTCTCTCCCAGCCAAGTGTGGCCAAAAAGGAGCAGAACACCAAGAGGGACACCCTAGAGGAAGCCCCGCAGGCCCTGATGATGGACAGTGCCACTCAGACCACTGCGGATGAGGGAAGCCAGACTGACCTGCCCTCACTTCCTCTGCTCTTCTGGGCCCCAGAGGTCAAACCTCAGGAAGTGAATGTGACCCTTGAGGTGCGTGACTCAGGCATCATGACCATATCTCAAGCAAAGGGAGATGTCCCCAGTCTACTTCAGTCGAAGGAGGAAGAGGAAACTGCATGGAACACAGCAGCCCCCGCAGATCTTCTTGAAGAAGGGCCTCTCTGTGGGCTGCAGAGCCCTCTGATGCCCTCATCTCACTTGAAGTTTAAGAAAGCTCCTCTTGGGAAGAAATTCCCTTCTGTGAGCCCCCTAGCTTCTCTCAATGCTACCCTGCGCCCCAGCTCCCAGCCAAAGGAATCTTCTCCCTTGGTTACCCACAGCCCCGACATGTGTCACTCCCCAGGGCGACGCAACACTTCAGAGTCTACCTGCAGACCTAGTGTCCAGAAAAAGCCAGGCCCCGAAAGTGCCTTGTTGGTGGACAGGGCCTCCTCTCCAATCCTCACACTTAGTGCTAGCACCCACGAGTTGGGTCACCCATTAGTCCCTTTGACTCTCTCAGCTTCCTTACCTCACCCTCCTAAAGGCCACCAGAAGCTTGACTTTAGTCCAGACCTTGCTCTTGGTGCCCCAAGACCTCCAGGGGATAATAATTCTCAAAGTGAGTCCCTTGGCTCCCAGAGAGTTGAGTCTCTGGGTGAAGAAGGCAGGGATCCCTTAGAAAAGAGGGATGAGATGTTCCTTCTTGAGCTAAGGTCCTCATATAGCCCACAGGAGAGCTCCAGACTCCAGGACAATCTATTAGGGCAGCCCTCCCATCAGCTTCAGCCCGGGACCACCACTGGGGTCCCAAGCAGACTGCCAACTCCACCACTAAGGCACGCGAGCCGGAGGCTTGCTGACAGCTTTGTGCCTGAGGAGGTGGCAGGCCTGGAGCATGGCTCACTGAGCAGCAGTGGGCCAAGCCAATGGCAAGACAGGCCAGGAAGTCAGAGCGAGAGCTCAGCATCTCTGGTGGAGCCACGACCTGCTCTGGACCCCTCCTCTTCATGGACAGGCCTCCAGGCCCTGAGTCCCAGCCCTATCTCTGAGTTGGCTGGTACTATAGGGCCTCAAGGTCCTGCTAAGGGCCTGCCTCAGCCCTCCCAACCTGAGGGGCTGCTGAGCCCCAATACCCAGTGTGTGGCCCCTGAGCCCCAGCATCATGGCCTGCAGGACCTTCCAGTGCATAACAAATTTAGTAACTGGTGTGGGGTTCAGGATGGCCCTCCTGGGGGACGGAGGGTGAGGGAAGAGCTGGGGACCAGCTCTGATCTCAGCTCTAGAGAGCAGGGACAGAGGCCTCCACAACCTCCTGATGACCAGAGCCAGGATGCTGAGTGGTCGCGGAGGGAGCAGATCCCCCTGCAGGTTGGCGTCCAGAAAGCCTCACTCAGCGTGGAACTCACAGAAGCGAAACTGCATCGTGGCTTCGGAGAGGCTGACGCCCTGCTGCAGGCTCTTCAGAGCGGGGCAGGGGAGGTGCTGACGTCAGAGGAGCCTGTGCCATCCACCTGGGAGGAGCTGTATGCACGGTGAGGGCCTGGAGGTCGGGGGTGGCCAAGATGAAGGAGAACCTGAGAGAGCTAACAGCTGACCCTTGTGAGTTCTTCGGATCTTCCAGAGGGTCATAGAGCCATTCAGGGCCAGCTTCAGTCAATCACTCACATTTTATCTCAGGCAGAAAAAAGCCATTGAGACCCTCCAGAGGGGGAGGGTTGAGCAACTTCAGATCTTCCGCCGGACACGAAGCCTCAGCACCCAGAAGCAGCTGAGCCTCCTGCCTAACAGAGATCTCCTCACCCGGGAGCTCAACTTGCCCAGCAGGCGCCAAGAATACCTGCAGCAACTGAGGAAGAATGTTGTGGAGACCACCAGGTAGGGGTTGAGCCAGATCCCTACAGGAAGCAGGCTCTTAGGGGAGAGGGGTGTGTGGGGCAGGGGCCAGAATGTCAGCATTCTGGAGGCTCCTCCATGCCTGTGGACAAGTGAGGGTGGGTGCGAGAGGCTGGAACAAACAGAGAAGGTAGGAGGGATTGGGGTGGCAATGGGCAGAGAGAAGTCTTGAGCAAGGACGGCAAAGGGGCTCTGACATGCCCTGCAAGTCTGCAGGTCGGGGTCTTAGAACACCTCCCCGAGAATGTAAAATCTGGACCCTGGGGGAGGATGGGTCCTTTGAGAAGGAAGTGTTGAGCCAGGTGGGGTGGGCAGGCCAGGGCTGTCACCCATCCACCATGTTAGAAGGCATCTTTCCAGCTCGTGATTTCCTCCAGGAGCCCGGAGTCAGCATCAAGACCTGCTCACCCACCCTCTCACATCGAGCTAATGCTGCAAGACTATCAGCGGGCCCGTGAGGAAGCCAAGGTGGAGATTGCCCAGGCCCGGGACCGGCTGCGGGAGCGGGCTGAGCAAGAGAAGCTGAGAATCCGCCAGCAGATCATCTCCCAGCTGCTGAGGGTAGGACATGGGGTGAGCCCCCACCTTTGGGCGGGCCTAGAGCCTGGGGCAGCCTTCAGTGTGACTGCCTCTGAGTCTAGAGATGTCACATTAAGAGGAGGGTGTGGGACCCCCGCTGTGAGCTCAAAGCTGGGCTCACATTCGCTTTCCACCCTCATTAGGCCAGCTCCTGTCCCTAGGCCAGAGTCGGGGAAGGGAGGCTTAGGTGTGTAGACAGGGCGGTGGAGAAGCATGAGGAGTGGTGGCTTTGGGGAAGTGGGGTGGAGGCCACAGTGGGAGGTGAGAAGGGATGCTTGTGGGGAGGGATGGGGGTTGTGGGGGTGCATCCAAGGATGGTTATGGCAACCTGTCCTTCCCAGGAAGAGGAAAAATTGCACACCCTGGCCAACTCCAGCTCCCTGGGCACCAGCTCTAACGGGAGCCTCTCATCTGGCGGCACTTCCGGCTATAACAGCAGCCCGGCCTTGTCAGGCCAGCTCCAGTCCCCCGAGGGTGTGGTAAGTGGGCAGATGTTGGGAACAAGCCAGGGCCATGACTGTTGAGATGGAAGTCTGGGCAGGAGCTTGTGTCTCCACAAGGCCACTGCTGGCCTGAGCACTTCTAACGCATTATGTCCTTTGACTCCCCATTAGCCCTGCCTTCCTTTCCCTGGGTGTATTCATCCAGATGTTTATTTTGTGGGCGCTGTTTAGGATACAGTGCTGAGCAAAACAGTTCTATCCTTAAACTGTTAGATAGATATTAAGCAGCTTATTTTATGATTAATTACTGCTAGAATAAGTTATTTGGAGAAGGGGTCTAAGCCAGCGTAAAACAGGCTCAGGAGATAGTCTGGAGAGTGCATTTGAACTGAGACTGAAGAACGAGAAGCAGTTGATGCAGAAGGAGCTTAGTGGTGCTGGTGTTGGGAGAGATGTGGGCCCAGCAGGTAAAGCCATGAGGAGGAGAGAGTTTGAAGAACCACATGAGGCTGTAGTGTAAAGAGAGAAGCAAACGGCATGAGAAAGGACTAGAAAAGACCACATCATGTAGACCATACTGAGAATTCTGTCCCCTTTCTAATCTATCTGATAATGTTACTTCCAAAAAATGAGTTTAAGAAAAAAAGAAACACTGCTGAAAGAGAAAAGAAAACTTTAAAAGTAGAATAGAATGGTCAATCACAAGAGAAGCTATGGGGGACTTGTTGGATGGCAAAACTCAGCAAGATGGTGAGTGCTTGGTTTAGGCACTGCCATCAAGGAAGAACAGATGTGGAGGCAACAAAGGAAGAGCAAGCGCAGGCTTGATGACTGGTCAGATGTTAAAGGAAGGGAGAGAGGAGTCAAGAGCAGCACTCACTTTTAACTTGAGCCCTTGAGGGGATGGTGATGCCAATAATGACAAGGAACACTGAGGGAGGACCAGATTTTGTGCAGAAGATCATGAGTTTGGTTTCTACTTGCTGGTTGAAGGTGCCTTTGAGGAATCTGGGGTGGGGTTTAGTTCAGTGGCTAGAGTGCTGTGCTGCACTCTTTGAGGTTCGATCCCCAGCACCACAAAAATGGGAGGAGGCGATAGCAATCCACTCCTGAAGCAATCCTGAAACAGCCATTGAAAACCATGAGGGTCGCTATGAGTCAGACCTGACTTGGTGACACCTAACAACAACATGAGGAATCCAAGTGTAGCAGTTAGAATCACAAAGGCAATTGGAAACACAGATCTAGAGCTCAGAGTAAGATCTGGCTGAAGATAAACATTTTCAGTTCATTTTATAAATAAAAATTTGCATAGTAAAATATTAAAAAAAGCAAATAATATGCAAAACAAAAGACATAAAACATTGGTTGCATCCTACAATCTTCTGGTCATCCTCAGCAGCACTCACTGTCCCAATACCTCCAGAGCTATTACCTGCATTCGTATGACTGCACAAATGTATATATCTTTTTGTAAAGCACATGAGGAGAAGCATAATGAACCACTTTTATCACTTTGCTATTTTCCTTTAAAAAATATCTTTTGGAAATGTATCTGTGGGATACATTCCCAGAAGTAGGCTTGTACAAAGGGTATATGCATTTGAGATTTTGATGTGTCTTGGCAAATTTTCCCTCATGGATGTGATTTACACTCCCACCAGCATTGAGTCTGCCCTTCCCTGCCCTCTCACTAACGTGCTACCAAATACTTGAGGTTTTTGCTTTAAAAAATAGTATCTCATTTTTCTCATATAGTATTTCATGTTAAGCATATATTTAAATTTTCTTTACCATTTCTCCTGAACCGTTGTGTGTGTCCTTGGCTCGTTTCTCTTTTTCTCACCAGTTTTTGAGACTTCTTTTTATATTAACAAGAGCAGCTTTTTGCCGCCTGATGTGAATTACAAATGGTTTCTCCCAATGCTTCACACTCTTGACTTTGCTAATTTTGCTTGGAGCCATTCAGAAAGATTTATTTACTTATCAGTTTTTCCTTTTATAATGTCTATGTTCTGAATAATAACTAGAAACACATTCTCCACTCCAATTTATATAGAATTCCTCCCCTTCCCCTGATTTCTCCTAGAATGGCTGTGGTTTATTTTTCTGATTTAAGTTTTTGTTCTATGTGCCATTACTTTCACATATAGTAAAAGGTGTGGATCCACCTTTGTAATAAGTGATATGTTGCTGTGACAGAGAAAACTGACTGAAACAAACTTAAATAGGGAGAGATTTATTGGAATCTCATGGTTAGAGGATTTCTATTCATAGAGACAGGGCAGGCATGTGGTGTGGCAGCAGGTACAGGGGTGCCCATGGCACAGAATTTCATGGCACAGTGGGTTAGCAGGGAGGTACCAGAAATGGGACTCCAGGTAAAGCCTTCCAAGGCCTGCCCCCTAGGAAGCTGCTTCCTCAAAGCTAAACTCCCACCTTCTAAAGTTCCCATAGCCTCCAGAAACAGCACCATTATCTGGGGACCCAGTGTTCAAACACATGGCCTTTGGGAGACATTTAGATCCCAACTATAACAAATTATCAGGCTAGGGCTTAGCTCAGTTGGTAGAGTGCTGCTCTGCACTCTCTGAGGCCCTGGGTTGGATCCCCAGCACAGCAAAAATGGGAGAAAGACCTGGCAACCCATTCTTGAAGCAATCCCAAAAAACAATCATGCATCAAAAATTCTGTGAGTAGCAGAGAAGCACTGACATAGTGCTGGCTATGGCACACTGTTCAGGAATGTTTTGTGCTGTTGTACATAGTGTCGCTATGTCTCAACAAATAGCAAGTTGTATTCTTTCCAAGTGGTTGTCCCACTGTCTCTGTGGTGCTTGTTTGACCTTTGCCTTACTAGTGTAAGGCGTCTTCTTTCCTTGTACAGAGGCTTAGAATTGAGTCTCCCCTCTGGCAACACCAGCCCTCCCACTATCTGCATTGTTCTTTTTCTGAGCTTTTGTAGACTATTCCTTCTTGTTTATTTTTGATATGAAATTTATCACCAACTTTTCTAGTTCAATTACAGAACCTTGTTAGTATTTTTAATGAGATAATATTAAATTTATAGATCAACTTAGAGAGTAATCACATTTTATACTATGGAATTTTCTAACCAAGAACATAGTAGGTTTGTTGTTGTTGTTAGGAGCCATAGAGTTGGTGTCTGACTCATAGCAACCCTATGTACAGCAGATGAAACACTATGGTCATGCTTCTCTGCTATCCATAGGGTTTGCAATGGCTGATTGTTTTGGGAGAGTGGGTTGCCAGGTCCTTCTCCCAAGCCTACCGCACCTGGTGTTTCCAGGTGTCTCCCATCCAAGGACTAACCAGGCCTGACCCTGCTTAGCTTCCAAGATCTGCCTGGATGGGACACCACAGTGGTATGGCTACAGACATAGTAGATTCAAGCTGCCTTTTTATGTTTTTGTTGTTGTTGTTGTTGTTGTTTTGTTTTGTTTGTGGTACTGGGAAATTGAACCCAGGGTCTTACACATGCTTTTGCAAGTGCTCTACCACTAAGCCACACCCCCAAGCTATTCTTTACATTTTTATTTTTGAAACAAGGTCTTGCTAATTTACACAGGCTGCCTCTGGCCTCAAACTTGCGATCCTCCTGCTTCCACCTCCTGTGTTACTGGGATAATAGGCATTGCCATCACACCTGGTGTCCCTTTTTATGTCTTTGAAGTTTTCTTCATTTGTGTTTGACACTTGTCAGATTATTCCTAAGTGTTTTTCTTACCTATTGTAAGTGGGGTTTTTCTTTCTTTATATTGTCTATCTGGTTGTTGTTTTGTATGTATGAAAGCTGTTGATGGCGTCAAAGTCATTTTAGTCTCATAGAGTGAGTTGGCAAGTACTTCCACCTGGTTTTTGGAAAAATTTGTGAAGAATTGGTATTAATTCTTCTTTAAATGTTTAGTGTATCTCACTAATGAAGCTTGTCTTGTCTCTTGTCTTGAATTTTTCTTTGTGGGATTATTACTAACTTGATACCTTGTTTAACAGTGTTATCAAGTTTTTCAATCTTTGTCAATATGTCCATGTTTGTCTTTCTAGGTTTGGTTTATTTCACATAAAATGATGATCTCTACCTCCATCCGTGTTCCTGAAAATGCCATAATTTTGTCCTTTTTTATGGCTGAATAAAACTGTGGGATGGATATATATATATATAACTCACAATTTCCTTACCCACTCATCTATTAATGGACATCTAAGTTGATTCCATATTGTGGCTGTTGTGAATAGCACCACAACAAACATGGATGAGCAGGTACCTTTGTGGTGTGTTGACTTATACTCCTTCAGATATATACTGAGGAATGATATAGCCCAGACATATGGCACTTGTATTTTTAGTTTTTTAGGGGACCTCCATACTGATTTCCATAGTGGCTGCACCACACAACATTCCTACCAACAGTGTAATAGGGTTCTTTTCTCCCCTAATGCTCACCAGCATTTGTTGTTTTGTTGATGGTAGCCATTCTGACTGGGGTAAGATGATATCTCATTGTAGTTGTGATTTGCATTTCCTTGATGGCTAATGACGTTGAGTATTTTTTCATACAATTGTTGGACATTTGTATTTCTTCTTTTGAGACCTGTAATTCATTTGCCCATTTTTTGATTGGATATTTTTGCTTTTTTGGTGTTTAACTTTTTTGGGCTGTTTGTAAGTTCTGAATATTAATCCTCTGTCTCCTGTATGGGTGGAAAATATTTTCTCCCACCCTCTTGGCTTTCTCCTCATTCTGATAATAGTCTCCTTTGCTGTGTAGAAGCTTTCCAATTTTATGCAACCCCAGTTGTCAATTCTTGCCATTATTTCCTGAAGTCTTGGAGTCCTTTTCAGGAAGTCCTTGCCTCTACCTATATCTGAAGGTTTTTCCTTATGTTTTCTTATAGCAGTGTCAAAGTTTCAGGTCTTACGTGAAGGTCTTTGATCCATTTTGGACTGATTATTGTACAGGGTGAAAGAAAGGAATCTAGTTTAAGTCTTCTACAGGAGCCTATCCAGTTCTTCCAGCACCATTTGTTGAAGAGGGCATCTTTTCTCCAATTTAGGTTTTTGGCACCTTTGTCAAACATCAGGTGGCTGTAGCTTCAGTGGTTTGCTTCTGGATCTTCTATTCTGTTCCATTGGTCTACATGTCTCTTTTTGTGCCAGTACCATGCTGGTTTTGTTACTACAGCTCTGTCGTATAATTACGAAATCGGATTGTGATGCCCCCCTGCATGGCCCCTTTCTGCTCAGAATTGCTTTGGTGTTTCATAGTCTTTTGTGCTCCTATATGAATTTTTGTATTTTTTTCTATTTCTGTGAAGAATGTCATTAGAATTTTGGTAAGGATTGCATAGAATCTGTAGATTGCTTTCAGCATTATAACCATTTTCACAATATCATTTTTTCTGATCTATGAGTGAGGGAGGCCTTTCCATCTTCTATTGTCTTCTTTAATTTCTTTCTTCAGTGTTAAAATTTTCATTGTAGAGGTCTTTCATCTCCTTGATTAGGTTTATTACTAGGTATTTTATTCTTTTTGAAGCTACTGTGAATGGGATTGTTTTCCTGATTTCTTTCTCAGCTTGGTTATTATTGGTATATAGAAAAGCCACTGATTTTTGTATATTGATTTTGTATCCTGCTACTTTGCCAAAAGTGTTTGTTAGCTCTAAGAGTTTTCTGGTGGCGTCCTTATGGTCCTTTAAGTACAGGATCGTGTCATCTGAAAATATGGATAGTTTGACTTCTTCCTTTCCTATTTGGCTCTTTTTTATCTGTGGTCTAATTGCTGTGGCTAAGAGTTTAATTACTTGTATTGAATAACAGTGGATAGAGTGGATACCCTGTCTCCTTCCTGGTTCTAGAGGAAATGTTTTCAGTTTTCCCCCATTTAGTGTGATACTAGCTACAGGTTTTTCACATATTGCCTTTATAATATTGAGGTATGTTCCTTCTATTCCTAGTGTTGTCAGGGCTTTTATCATGAAAAGATACTGAACTTTGTCAAAGGCCTTTTATTCACCTATTGAGATGGTTATGTGATTTCTGTATTTATATGCTGTATTACATTTATTAACTTGCGTGTATTGAGCTACCTTCCATCCTAGATTGAAACTAACTTGATCGTAGAATATGATGTTTTTAATGTATTGTTGAGGTTGATTTGCAAATATTTTAAGCAGTCTTTTTTTGCATATATATTTTCAATTGTTATTTCTTCTTGATTGCTTTGATCTCCTTATCAATATGTTGTTGTTAGGTGCCATCGAGTCGCTATCCAACTCATAGCGACCCTACATACAACAGGGGAAACACTATTGTCAGTGCTTCTCTGCTGTTCATAGGGTTTTCAATGGCAGCTTGATTTTTGGGAGTGGGTTACTGGGTCCTTCTCCCTATCAATATGTAGTGACCTTTTTATCTCTTCTGACTAATTTTGGCTTGAAGTCTACTTTTTCTGATGTAAGGTTGGCTATTCTTGCTTTATTTTGGCTTCTGCTTGCTTCATTTATCAATTTCTATCCTTTCATTTTCAGTCTGTGTGTGTCCTTGCCAGTGAGATGTGTTTCTTGCAGACAACAAGCTGTTGGATCTTTTGTAAAAAATCCTGTGAGCTAGTCTATGTCTTATTTATTTTTTGTGGTAATGGGGAGTTGAACCCAGGCTCTCATACATGCTTTGTGAGCACTCTACCATTGAGCCTCACCCCTAGCCCATTTTTCACCATTCTATGTTGTGACAGGGTCTCTCTAAATTATCCAGGCTACCTCTGGCCTTGAACTTGTGTTCTTCCTACCTCTGCCTCCTGAGTCACTGGGATTACTATGCTCAGCCAGTCTATCTTTTAATTTGATAGTAAAGACCATTTCTATATTTAGGGTTATTATTGAAAGAGAATTGTTGATTCTTGTGTAATTGTGGTGGACATTTTCCTGGTTAGCTCACATATTATTTGTACTTTGCCTCTTATTCATATTTGGGGTTTGCTGGGTTTTTTAATTGGATATGATTGGTTCTTTCCTAGTTCTCATCAGTTCGTCTGTTCCTTTCATGAATTTATTCTTTCCTGTGCTCTCATGATTGAGATGCTCTTTCTTCCCCCTGTATGTGTAGAATTCCTTTAAGTATCTTCTGCAGTGCTGGCTTAATGATCATGAATTGTTTTAGTGTGTGCTTGTCTTAGAATGTCTTCATTTCCCCACTGGGATTCACCCTGAGGCCCCTCCCCCCTTTTTCTTTTGAGACAGAGTCTCACTAAGTTATGCAGGCTGTCTCTGGTCTCAAATTCATGATCTTCCTACCTCTGTCTCCGGAGTCACTGGGATTACAGGCATGCACTACTGTATCTGTCTTCCATGGTGTTTTTAAAATTTGATTTATTGATTTCTTCATTTCCAACACTTGTGGGTGGTTGTTCCTTTGTTTTTCAAAATTTCAATTTCCTTGTTGAATTTTTCATCCACTTTGCTGACTTTGTCTCCTGGTTACTTTTAAATCTAGGTCCTGAATAGATTTCCTTACTTCATTCATCTGCTTGTTTGTAACCTTTTTGAAGTCATTGACCATTTTTACAAGTAGACTTCTGAATTCTTTCTCTGACATTTCAACTATATCCGTATTTTGGATTCAGTAGTTAAAGAATTGGAGGAGATAGGTTGCCTTGCTTTTTCATGTTTCTTGTGTTTTTGTTTTGTGACTTATGCATCTGTTGGGATGGATATCTCTTCCAGTTCTATTTGGAGATTTTTTTTTAGCAACTTTCTGTTTAGAGCTCAACCCACAGTACCACGTTTAGATGAGGCTTCTGTTTCTCCTCCTCTGCTGGAGAGCCACGACTGAAGAAGACTAACTCCTTGCTGCATAGCCCCTCCATTCTCAGTACTCTGAGTCCACCCTGTCACCTTCTTTGTGGTTTTTGTACTTTTCCAATCTTTCTCTCTTTGGAATAGAGCCTACTATTGACTCCTTTGTTTCACTACCTCACAAGGATGCTGCTTCTAATCTGCTATCTTACTCTAGAAACCTGTTCATCAAGTTATATTTTCTTTTAATAATGTTATATTCCCCATATCCCTAATATATCTGATCCACAAATTATAAAGGATTTAGTTTCACCTGATCCATTAAATGGGCCTCTGATGTAATCTTTTTTTCAGAGTCTACCCAGTTGTCTCAGCAGTATTCAGTATTTATTAATTGATGATTATATTTGGAAATCATTAGTGTAGCACTGGGAACAGATGAGATTACCTAGAATTATAGAGAAAGAAAATGGAGCCTTGGCTTGAATCTTCAAAGAATCCCAAAATGTCAACATACGGTTGATGAACAAAAGAACCTGAGAGGGAGCCCAGAGCCATAGCGGGCAGGAGCCTTGGGGGTCCAGGAGCAGGTCTCAGTGGAAGGGAGGGACTGGCTGGGTTACAGCCAGCTGAGAGCTACTGGAAAATAGGGGTGGGAGTTGTTCACCATTCCAGCCCCATGGCACCATGGGCTTTGGTGATGACTGTTGGGAGGAGTGAGGGGAAATGCTAGATATGGACAGGTACAGAAGTGAGCAAGAGGTGGGAGATGGCAAACAATGCTGATTTCAGGAAGCTTATCTATGAAGGCTGGGGAAGAAAGTTTTTTCAAGTTTCCATTCTGATAGGAAGCATCCAGTGGAGAGGGAGAAGAGGAGGCAAGTGGAGAAAGAGAGAACTAATACTGAAAGGTTCCTGAGAGTATGGCATGAGGGCTAAAGCTGCGGCAGAGGCCTGCTGCAGCAGGAGGGTGGGAGGTAAGGGAGAAGGGAGAACTGTCTGTGTTCACCACTTCTTAATTTCTCCAAAGAAGCAATAGCGGAAGCAATGACAGTGGTAGCATGATGGGTGCCTGTAGATCCAGCAGAGCTTGGGGTGTGTCCCTGAGGAGCTGGCTAAGGTGAAGGTATGCTGACCAGCATATAGATTCCGAGGGTCTTGCCCATGTGCTCCTAAACTGGATCCTCTGGCTTAGCCGCTGTATCTGAGGCAGAAGCCAAGGGCTTGGCTTTTACCGACTGCATTGTTTTTCCTTCCCATCCCCACCTGCACTTTGGCTTTATTGCCCACCCCAACCTCCCTCAGTGATGACCTTCTTCCTGCTGTGCCAGCGGTGCAGATGGCCTCCTACCCACTGACCCCTGAGATTGGCCAGCCTGCAAAGTGCCTGGCACTCAGGTCCCAGTTGTTCTGCTTGCTGTTGGAGCTGTTCTGCAAGCAGCCTTTAAGCCTGTGGCCTAGAGGGTGAGATTGGCCCTCTGGTCTCTATTGCTGTTACCTTGAGGCTTCCAGCTTCCTGTTATTCCACTAGGCAAGACCACAATTGAGCTGTCACAGTGGAAGCCGTCAGGCACAGTTCAGAGATCATTCTATGCCTTTCTGGCTTTTTGGTCCTGAGCAGTCTCTGTTCTGCAGGGGGACTCAAACTTGCTGGATTCAAGAGACACATGGAGAGGGGGTGTGCAGAGCCGTTCTGCAGTAAGGAACAGCCACCTATGTCTGGCAGGGTCTGCCTGGCAGAGCTCAGCCTGCGGTGAGTGGCAGGGAGGTGGGCCATGGACACCTACCTCACTGGGGACATGGTGGCTGATGTCAGTGGCCTGAGGGTCTCAGCCCCTAGGTCTGTCCCTGTCGCCTCAGCTTCTGCCTGTCTCATAGGCCACAGGGGCTCCTGGAGCAGCTGCTGTTCCCCATCCAGCCTGTGCAGCTTGCGGACCTGTTTCTCTTCCTCCTACCAGGACCTGGCCAAGCACATCGTGGACACGTCCATGGCGGATGTGAGGCCCCGCTCCCACCCATCCCCTCATTGCTGTAGCCAGCCCTCTGCCGGGAGGCAGAAGGAGCAGAAGAGCCAGGCAGCTTAGGGCCAAGGCTCTCCCCACTTCATCAGAGGCTCTCCATGTTGAGAGCGGCATTCGGTGACTGGGGCCTCATACATGCTGTCTCACTGATCTGTGTATGGCCACTGTGTCCTCAGGTGATGGCCGCATGTTCAGATAATCTGCACAACCTCTTCAGCCACCAGGCCACAGCTGGCTGGATGTAAGTTCCTGTGTGGCCTCTTGGTCCTGCTCTGTGGCCCTGTGTGGCTCTTCTCTCCCCTTCTCTGCCCTCACTTCTTCTAGTCCTCACCCTGGGCTCCCCCTTTGTGACTCTGGAGCCCATGTTTTCACCTCTTGGTGTCCCCCAGCTATCAGGGTGAGGAGCAGGAGGTGCAACTTTACTACAAGGAGTTTTCTTCTACTCGGCATGGCTTCCTGGGGGCTGGAGTGGTGTCCCAGCCGCTGTCTCATGTGTGGGCAGCTGTGAGTGACCCCACACTGTGGCCCCTGTACCACAAGCCCATCCAGACAGCAAGGCTGCACCAGCGGGTGACCAACAGCATCAGCCTGGGTGAGCCCGGGAGGGACTGGGTCTGGTGAGCGGGGCCCACGGGTCAGCAGTAGAGGTTGATAGCAGCCGTGTGGCATGGTGAGGTGAGGCACTTGCCTAGACTTCACTGGGTCTTGAGTCACAGAATGAAGGGGACTGGTGGGCAGGGAAGGACTTGGGACTAACCCTGTCCCAAATCCACCCCTCCAGTGTACTTGCTGTGCGATACCACACTGTGCGCATTGAAGCAGCCGCGGGATTTCTGCTGTGTGTGTGTGGAAGCCAAAGAGGTGCCTGCCTTGGGGGTGGTAAAGACGTTGGGGAGCAGGGGATGGGCATTGGGTCCCTGGGGAATGGAGGGAAAATGGGGGCCAGGGGCTCCAAGGCTAGCTCAGTGTTGCCTTCCACCTTCCTGACTACACTCCTATCCCTGCTTCATCATTACTGAGGTAGGGCTCATGTCTCTGTCCCCAGGGGAACCTGTCTATCATGGCAGCTCAGTCTGTATATGATACATCCATGCCAAGACCCAGTAGGAAAATGGTCCGTGGGGAGGTTCTGCCCACTGCCTGGGTCCTACAGCCTGTCACCATGGAAGGGAGAGAAGTCACCAGAGTCATCTTCTTGGCCCAGGTGAGACTACTCTTGCATCTGGCCTCCTGGCACCCCTGGGGCTTTCTGTGCAGCTGCACATCCTTCAGGGCCAAGCCCTTTGTCCTGAGAGCCAGAGAGTTGGGGGCTTCCTGGACTTACTTGTTAGGGAGTCTATAGGGAATGACGGGAGGAAAGAGAGTTATCAGCCTTTCTACAGCATTTAATGCCAGACACCTAGTGACCAGCATCCTCTGGCTGACCCCAGGGTCCTTGGAAGACAGGTGAGTCATCACCAGATAAGCACCACAGCCGTGGCAGAACACAATCATCGTTTACTCATTTTGTTCAGCTTCCCACTGAGTCCCTTGGCTCAGACTTTGTCATGGGGAGGTGAGAGTGGATGCTGAGACCTGAACTCAGGGGCCGAACGAGGCCAGGCTGGCGGGGCCTGAGCTGTATCTCCATCAGCGCAGGCAAGGTGGCTGCTTGGGGCTGCGGTGGCGTTGGCTTCTCCAGGTCTGTTTGTACCTCTACTTCTTCCTTCTGTGCTTGCAGGTAGAACTGGGTGCTCCAGGCTTCCCCCCACATCTGCTGAGCTCCTTTATCAAACAGCAGCCACTGGTAGTGGCCAAGCTGGCTTCCTTCCTTGGCAGTTAGCCCTGTGCTGTCGAGATGGTGCTGCTGAGATGCAGGCCCAGGACACCCCAGAGAGACACCGCGGCCTCTCCTCTTCACTATCCGCACTTTAGAAGAGAAGAGCCCAGGCTACCTGTGGTGGCTGGCTACACAGATGTCACTGGCCCAGGGTTGCCAGCAAAGCCTGGTCACCTCTGGCACCTCTGCAGAGTGAGCAGCGTAAGTTCCTGGCCCTGGATGTCCAGGGCAAATGAAGCTCAACTCACCTTCGGATTTCTCACCTTCATTTCCCGTCTCTGGGACGCTGTGGCACACGAGCTGCTCAGGGAGCAGGAGGAGGCTCTGCTGGCCGGGGCTGCCGGGCTTTGGTGAGGTGCCTCCTTGGCAGGCAAGTCTGGCCAAGATGGCCCTGGGTCTGCCTCCCACACACAGCTTCACCATGTGGTGCAGTGGCAGAAAGGATGAAACCAGAAAGTGGGCTTAAAAAAATTGATGCACAAACCAGAACGCCAGTTCAGAATCTTTCCCCCATGTTGAATGTTTGCAAAATGCTTTTCTGTTCATTTTTGCCTTTTTTCTCTCTTTTCCTTTCCTGGAGAGGACATCTGGTTCTCTGCACCAGTGTCAGGACGCTGAGTGCTGCTGGTATGTAGCAGTCACTCTAGAGGTCAGGAAGGTGGGATGTTACTGTGGGACAGACGTGGGGTCTGGCTCTTCAAGGACTGGTGTTGAGTGGGGCAGCCAGCTGCTGGTTGCAGACAAGGCAAGAGGGATTCCAAAAAGATTAAACATTGATTTCTGGAGATGGGAGAGGAGACAAGTGATCTGTTAGAAGGAAGCGGGCTGCAAACTTGACCTCACCGCATTCCAAGGTGCAGTTCTGGCTTCGCACCTCTCCTAGGGCAGGATGGGGAGTGGATTCCATTTTCTTGTACCTTCACCTGGCTGAAGCTGTGCCCTGAAGGTCCCATGTGCCCCCTGGAAGAGGTGAGAGGGAAATCCCCATCTTTAGTCCTGCTGCCCCAAGTCTTTGGTAGAAGAGGTGCAGTCCTGTGGGGATGGAGGAGACCAAAAGGATAAATTCCTGCACAACACAGCACAGGTTTCTTCTGAGAGTATTTGTAGGATTCTCTTTTTGTCTTACCTCAGATTAAGTTATTTATATATTATTGAAGGTTTTTAAATTTAAGCTTTTATTTTTCTTTTTAATTTTTTGTTAACACTTGATATATTTAATACCTTATTTATGTATTCCCACCTCCTCATATAAATCTCCTACTAAGACTGAAAAGGTCAGAACATTGTGAAAGGCCTCTGTGTATTTCTATCTGGTGAAGACTCTCCTAGGATGGCTTAAGCGTGTGCATGGGCTTCACGGAATTTACCACTGTGGCAGGCAATGTCTGCTCAAGGCCTCCGTTCAGGCTGTTCAGTTTACATGTGCCAGGTGCTTCCCATGAGCTCAGCACTACTTAAAATGGTAAACAGCAACTAGATTAGTTGCCCAACTTTAACCCAAATAAAAACATTGGGAAAGATTCCAGAACAGCTATCATCACACCCTAAGGTGAGTACAATGCCCTGGAGCCTGAGGCAGGGCCACGATAGGAAGCAGAATGGACAGACAGCCACAGGTGATATTCTCGTACTAAAAACGCCACACACCAGGCCTGATTGAGAGCCATCTGAAGAGTACAGTCGGCCTCTGTATCTGCACGTCCTACATCTGTGTATTCAAACCATGGATTGAAATTATTCAGGAAGCCAGGAGTGGTGGCAGGCACCTGTAATCTCAGTACTCAGGAGGCTGAGGCAAGAGGGGCACCACCAAGTTCGAGGCCAGGCTGGCCTACATAGTAAATTCTAGGTCAGCTGGGGCTACACAGTGAAACCCTGTTTCAAAAAACCCAAAACAAAACAAAATAAAATAACTCTACCTCTTTTTCCTGAAATATTCCCCCTTGGTGCTAGGGATTGATTAGGGCCTTGTGCTTGGCAAGGGCCCTACCACTAAGCTGCATCCCCAACCCAAAAGATTTTCTCTTGTCATCATTCCCTAAACAGTGTAGGCCTGGAGAGAAGCCAGAGTATTTATATCTTTAGAAAATTCCAGGTGACCCTGATACTGCTGGTCTAGGGAATCACACTTTGAAAACTGCTGGTTTAGATAATTAATATAGTGCAGATGTATAGTAAGGCAACTGATTAGTTCCCTAGTTCATTAGCTTCCTATGTCCATAATCTTTATAGTGACCTGTACAGCCCACAAAGGCCAGGAGAAAGAAGTTTCTCTTCATTGAGACTGTTAAATTTCTGTTCAGATTCCCAAGAACTTGGTTTTAACTTGGGGGGCCTTAAGCCAGGCCTGAATAATGGCCCAGTAGCCATGAACCTGTTGCTCATTTTCAGTAAGGCTCAAACTTCCTGAGGCAGTGCTGATCTCTGGGCACTGAAAGAGATATTTCTTTTTTTTTTTTTTTTTGCGGTACTGAGGGGGCTGAACCCAGGGGCTCACGCTTGCATGCTTTGCAAGTACTGTACCCCTGAGCTGTACCCTCAGCCCATTTTTTTTACTTTTTGAGACAAGGTCTCACTAAATTATGCAAACTGCCTCTGGTCTCAAACTTGTGAAACTCCTGCCTCCATCTCCCACTGCCGGCTCAGTAAAGATATTTCTTAAAACCTTTCTGAAGGGCTGAGGGTATAACTCAGTGGTACAGTGTGTACTTATCATGTCTGAGGCAAAGCCCAGGGCTCAACCCCTGGGGGCAGCGGGGTGGTGGTGGTGGTGGTGGTGGTACAGACTTTTTGATTCTCTGCCATTCAAAATAGATTGGATGTAAAGGACAAAGATAAAGGCCTTTGAAGATGAAGGGCTTAGGCAGAAACTTTAAAGGAGTGACTAGGAGGAGGGGAAGGAGTGGCATTGACCAACTGAGTAAGTGGCTTTGGGGAGAAGTGTGGCTGGGAAACACTCCTTTTTTAAAAGTTTTTATTTTTGAGTCAAGGTCTTACTAAGTCACACAGGCTGCCTCTAGCCTTGAGCTCATGATCCTCCCAAATTGCTGGGATTACAGGCATGTGCCACTGCACCTGGCCAATACTCCTATTTCACTTGCTGTGTTGAGATTTCCTGGCTTGGCTTTGGTTGCACAGGCGAATCCCTCTAGACCCAGATAATCTTAACCTTCCTTGGGTCAGAATCCTTTTTGACAGCTGGGAACGTTTCCCCTAAGAAATGCTGCGTGCATATACAAGCAACATTCTGCAAGTTACTTCATGAGTGTCACTGAATACCTTCTATTTCCCCAGAGTCTGAATCTTACTCCTCAAACAGAAAAACCATGACATTTACAGGAATGAACTTAATTCACATTATTACACTGCTTGCTGCATCAAAATCACTGGCTTATTTATAGTGTTTTTTTTTTGTCGTTTGTTTTGGTGGTACTAGGGGTCCTGAACCCAGGGCCTTGCACATACTTTGCAAGTGTTCTACCAGTGGGATGCACCTCAGCCCATTTTTTATATTGAGACAGGGTCTTACTAAATTATGCAGGCTACATCTGACCTTGAACTGGAAATCCTCCGCCTCCTGAGCTGCTAGGATTATAGGCATGGGCCACTGCACATGGCAGAGATGTGGCCTTGACAGTTATAATCCAAAAGTAGAATGCTTTTGGTCTGGGAGTTCTGAGCCAAATCAGATAATCCAGCCCCTACAAAACAAGTATCACAAAAGCTGCCCACCATGTGGTTTATCAAGCGTGTACCTTCTCAGTAGGAGCTGCACATTATACTAAACCTTTCTCCAGTAAATGAAAGGGAGTTGCACAGGAGATGTCAGTACTATTGGCAAGATTCATAGGAGATGACACTGCTTCAGGAGCTAAGACTGGCTCTCCACACAGAGCCCGGGGGCATCATGAAGAGGCAACACAGCTCATTTTGCCATGCAGAGCCACACCCCTACAACTCCCAGCTCAAAGACTAACTGCCAAAGGAAAAAACAGGTGAGAATAGCCAAGCCCTTGTTAAAGAAAAGTTTATTTAAAAAATCAAAAACTAATGTTCTGCCCTGTACTTGATCTCTGAGTGGCAAGGAAGAGTTACTACCTACACAGAGGCAAAGGTCCACGGCCTGGCAGATCTCAGTCAGGTGTGTCCTGCCTGACCTGTTGTGCACATGTAAAGGAGATGGCAGTCCGGCTCCTGATGGTGAGAAAATGCAGAATCCCAAGATCCATGTTGGTCACATTTTCTCAAGTCATTCACTTCTGTCATGACTTCCCAGGAACTACCAAGTTTTCAGAGATGCTGGGATAGCAGCAAGTGAGGCTTAAATCCCGCCAACCAGCCCACACTCATTTTACTCATCATCCAAGTGAGAAATGCCAGCTCTTCTGCTCCAGGATTGGAGTCTCCAGGCTTTTCCACTGTAACCCTGAACCAGGTGACCTCTCCTTCTTCTAGGACCCATGTGCCGAGCCTGCGGTCTGGGATGCTCAGAGGTGCACGCACACTTCCTTCACACCTGAGCAGGAAGTCTGGCTACAGATGGCTACTTCTGCCCCAGCAAGGGTTGCAGTGAGCTCCTGGTCCTCCTCCTGAGGCACAGGCAAGGCAGGGCTACTTCTCAGCCCTAGCTCTGGGCCAGCACTGTTCCCCGGTTTGGTTGCACCAGTTCACAAGCTCTCAGCTGGGGTTCTGGCAGGTGGGGTTCAGCTAAGAATAGGTGAGAGAGAGTTGCTAATTCTTCAGAGAAGTCCTAGAATAAGTAGGTGACAGAAAAGGCAGACATGTAATTCTGGATGGTCCATCCTTTTTTTTTTTTTTTTGCGGTACTGGGGGTTGAACCCAGGGCCTCACACTTATATGCTATGCAAATGCCAGACCACTGAGCTGCACACCCAGCCCATTTTTTCACTTCTTGAGACAGGGTCTCACTAAATTATGCAGAGTGCCTCTGGTCTCGAACTTGCGATCCTCCTGCCTCCGCCTCCCAAGTCGTTGGGATTACAGCCAGGGATTCCTGGCTTAATGGTCCATCCTTTCTAAAGATCAATCCCAAACATCAAGCCCTAGCTAATAAATGAACAGACAACAACCTGGCTCTATTATTTTTCCCCAAATGTCCTGTATACTAAATGGATGTTAAACCCTGTCTTGCTAGTATTTTGGGAGGTTTAAGTTCCAGCAGGGAGAGCGAACTGATAGAAAACTGAGGGTTTATCTTCGACTGAGCACACAGTATTTCATCTTGAAATTGTCTCATTTTATGAATGAAGGTAAGTATTTGATTCACACAAACAGTAAAGTGGTTGCTGAGATTAAAATCAGGTTATTGTGAATTGAAAAACATTCACTGCCATATGTGCTTTCCCTGTCTCCCCTGACAGTCCCTCACACAATAGCCACTCAGATCTGGGGAAGGCCAACCACGACAGCCACTCTTCAATTTCAAAATGCTTCCGAGGACACCTAACAAAAACCCTCATGGCAGCTGGGTATGGGGCTGACACCTATAATCCCAGCCCTCTGGAGACTGAGGCAGGAAGATGGGTTCCAGGCCAGTCTGGGGCCCATCACATGCTTTCGTTTTCAGACAGGAGAGGACACCTGTTCCCTCTCCAGGTAAGACAAGGGGATGAGAGCTCCTTACCCTTGGCCATTGGGCCTCATGGAGGCTGCCTAGGCACACCTCAATCTCCATCTGTCCCATGAGACCCTTCTCTACCAACTCTCGGAGCAAGAACAGCAGCAGGTCCCACTGCAAAACACATCACAGAGAGGGTCAGACTTGCAAGGACTGCACAGTGACCCTAGCTAGTATGGACAGATCTCAAAGGACAGAGCTGCTGAGAAGACTGGAAACAAGTGGAGTCAATTTTAGCATGAAACAGGAAAAGGATATTAAAGGGAACAAGGAGCTCATAAATTAGGGGTGAGGGTGGTGAACATTAAGAACATGACTGCAGAGGGCTAGGAAGCCTTCTGGCCCTTCTCCATCAGCCTCTGACTCACCTCCCTTGGCCGAGTATTTGCCAGAAGTCCCACATTTCTCGGGCTCAGCAGTAGCTGTAGTGGAACTGGCCCCTGGAAGTCCTCTTTCCACAGGGAAAGCAGCATGTGCAGAAGCCGTCGAGCCTGTCCCCGCTCCAGCCTGTGCTGTGCTGGGGGCCCTAGGATGGGGATCTGGTCTGCAACTATGGGAAGAGAGGGAAGCCCAGGTTGTCTTTCTATTTTGATACCGGGTCTTACTAATTTGGGCAGGCTGCTTCTAGCCTCAAACTTGTGATCCTCCTGCCACAGCCTCCGAGTTGCGGCATGTGCCATTATGCCTGTTGGAAGCCAAGGTTTTTGTTTTTGTTTTTGTTTTTTGGCAGTACTGGGGGCTGAACCCAGGGCCTCACGCTCGCATGCTTTGCAAGCGCTGTACCACTAAGCTGCACCCTCAGCCCATTTTTTTCACTTTTTGAGACAGGGTCTCCCTAAATTACGCAGATTGCCTCTGGTCTCGAACTTGCAATCCTCCTGCCTCTGCCTCTGCCTCTGGAGCCGCTGGGATTACAGGCGTGCACCACCATGCCTGGCTAGAAGCCAAGTTTTAAAATGAGGCAAAAAAGGGCTCTGTATTCTCAATTTTGTTTGTACCCAACTTGAGAACTTGGGGAGTGTGGCAAGAGATTTGAAAGAAAGGAACCATACCCAGGAGGGAAGCTAACTCCACAGAGCACTTTGCCAGATGTTGCTCAGCAGGTGGACACAGGAACTGTTGGCAAAAGAAGGGAGATGTGAATGCTGTCCTGAATACCATCCTCACTGCTGTGAGGACTAGCCCTGGGCCAATGTGGCTCTGCTTATTAGGCACAAACAGGGACACATAGAAAAGCATCCTTTGTGTGGCACATGCCATGTCTCACCTGGCGGCACCGCAACGACTGGCCCAGCTGGCCTAGGAGTTGCTCCAGATGCTCTGGGGAAACTCCCTCCTCTGGGTCCCGGGGCCCCACAGCCAGGGAAAGCACATCCTACAGAAAGCAGGTGAGGCCTCAGGAAAGGCTGAGACTGGGCTGCCCGAGAGCTGGGCTTAGGATGGGGCCCAGCCAGTGGAGGGAGGCAGAAGGAGAAGGAATACAGTGACCCAGGGAAGCGAAGTGACTGGGGCAAGGTGTCCCTAGAGCTGGGACTCGGGCAGGATGGTACAGTTAGGAGACAACCCAGAGGGAAACCGAGGGAGCAGATAAGCTGAGGGATCACATACTGCCAAGGAGCTCAACAGATGTCACTCACCTCAGGACAAAACTATCTAACCAGTTCCTACAGGGCATCCTAAAGCACTTAGGGAAACTACTGTTATCAGACAGATTGAATGTTTTCTGTCCCTCATGCCACTCTGTTCATCCCCCTAGGGAGCTGGGGTTTCAATGCAAAAATCCTCTGCATATTTAGAAGCACTACCTAGTAGCCACATGCCTTTTCCTCTCCTTCCCGTATTATCTCCATTGGTAGCTGTTGCTTCCTAGTCCTTCTAGAGCAGGGGTTCCCCAACCACCAGGCCACAGACTGGTACTTTCTGTATTTGCATCCATATTTATAGCAGCTTCCCATCACTTGTGTTACTGCCTGAACCCTACCTCCTGTCAAGACCTAGGGCTGTGGAAAAACTGTCTTCCACAAAATCAGTCCCTGTGCCAAAAAGGTTGGTGCCTGCTGCTCTAGACCATTACCCTAGACCATGGCCAAATAGTAAATATTTTGGGCCTTGTAGGCCATAAGATTTCTCTGTTCTAACTATTCAACTCTGCCATTGTAGCACAAAAGCAGCCACAATGTGTAAACAAATGGATGTGGCTATGTTCAATAAAACTTTATTTACAAAAACAAATAGCAAGCTGTTTGGCTCACAGACTATTTGTTGACCCTTGCTGTAGAAAGTCTGAATTTTAAAAAAATGAGTTAGGAGAACTAATAGGTTATTCTTAGTGCCTGCAATTACAAAACCATCTCCCACATGGAAGAACCTTACAGAAATCATGTCCAGATACTGGGGTGAATGGCCCTTAGAGACTTTCCTACTGTACTTCACAGCCATTCACCACTATCTGTGTAATATGCATTTAGTTAAAAACTTAAGATCTACCCTTTTGCCCTTTTTGGTGAGTCTAAAACAAAAGTAATACTTGGAAAACCATTCAATTCAGCTCTATTCTACTTAATCCCATTCCATAATGAATGAAACAGAAAGTAGCCAAGATGACACAGCAAGCTTCTACACAGAAATCCTGCAGCCGATGTGAGAAAGAGAAGAATGAGGAGCAGCAGGGAGAGGGAGTGAGGGAGCCAAAGGGAATAGGTAGCTGTGTACTTTTATCTCGGAGATGAGGTGGGAGGGGAGGGGAGCGTGGTGCTCACAGGCGCGGGAGCAGCCCCTCCGCTCCACCCGGGTGGCCGGCACAGGACCCTGGGCTCGAAGCATGCGACTCACAGCCGCCTTCACCTCCCTCCGGATCAGCGCTGCCAAGCAGAGGGAGAACAGGAAAAGGAGGGTCACTTCGGTGAGCGCTTTTGGGCTCACTGACACCTCACACCCTTCACTGTTCTCAGCTGGCTGAAACTCATCTCCCCAGACTGCCCAATGCCCTGCCATTCCACTTTTTAAAGCTTGGCTCAGCCATGCCCCTTTCCCAACCCTCACCCGTGATGTTGGCTGACAACCACGCACAGGCTTTCTCTGTTGCAAGCCCCACAGCGATGTTCTCTGCGCTGCTTAGAACCTGTCACACAGAAGGCCCACAGGTTCAGGGGAGGCAGGGTTGCAGGGATGCCCAGGACAGACCCCCCACTGTGTACTGCCACCCTGCTAATTCCAGGCCTCCTTCCCACATACAGCTGCTGGGGTCTCCTCTGGAAGCAGTGCCTGCACAGCCCCAGGGCTCTTCCTTTGGCAGAACCTGAAAAAAGACAGGAGCTCAGTGAGGTCCAGATAGTTCAGCCTGACTCACGGAAGTAAATGCCCCAAGTTCACTAGGCCCTCGACCTGGAGGATCAACCTCAGATGGAGGGAAGCACTGTTCACCCTCCTGCCCCACCACAGACGTCAGAGGAAAAAGAAACCCACCCCTCAGCCCTATAGCATTACGCACTCCCAGTTCAACATCTGGACATTATGCCCAAAGCCATGAGCCTACGGAGGACAAAAAGGAACAAAGGGGAGGAGAGAGAAGTGTAACACAGCGTGGGTGTCAATGAGGGGGGAGAGGACGCAAAACAAAGCCAAGAGGAGACAAGACGGTCTCAATAGAGCGGTGGTTCTTACTCCCGCCCCTGGGTCAGTGCCTGGGCCCCATGGGGGCACAGCTGGGAACACAAGGTCTCCAAGAGCTGGGCTGGATCTCCCCCTTCCTGTCCCTGTGTCACCAGATGCTCTTGGAGAAGTGACTCAGCCTGACGCACCAGATCTGCTACCAGCGTCGCCCTGTAGCAGGGACAGCAAGGTTGGGGGTAGTTGGAAGGTTGAATAGAAATGGGGCTGCAGATTCAAGGAAGTTTGGTTAGAATATCCTTCAGAGGATGTGAACAATTTTAGTCCCCCTGCTGCCCCAGCTGGCTTTCCTCAGGGTGACAACAAGGTGTTCAAAGGGGGATGATACCAAGGGACTGAGCCTAGGATCTTCAACCCCCTCTTACTTGATGTGTTTGACACAGTTTGACCCAATTCTCTCTGCCACAAACTCCACAGTCCTGCGCAGGGAAGGCGGCTGGTTGTGGAAAAAGGCCTGGGCAAGCTGGGCCTGCGGGCGGGGAGCAATGTGAGGGCCTCTTTCTTCCCACACACACTGCTTTCGCCCTCCCCCGTCCTTACCTGCAGCCCCTGGCTGGTCTGGGGAGGCTGGGATCCCAGGCTGGTGGTAGTGGTGGGGGTGATCTTCCTCACAAAGCCCCCACTCCGTCCACTGCTGCCTGAAACCCAGGAAGCGAGCAGTTTCCGGAGCTCTCCTGCATTAGGGAAGTCTAAGTCCTTAGTTCCAGGATGCCCCTTCCCTCCCCAAGCCTGGACTTTAAGTACTTGTGGAGGAAGGAGGCTGAGGCACCCAGGGGGGCCAAAGGAAAGAACAGCATGACAGGGAGTCAGGCTGAGGGGAGTCTTTCAGATAATCATGAAGGGACAGCCCTGGACTATCAGGGGAGACTAGGATGCTCACCAATGTAGGGGCAGCAGGTATACAGCAGCTGTTGGTCCACCACAGGCACAACGTCCTGGGCGAGGACAGGCTTGGGTCAGGAGGGCGGCAGGCAGACAGGCTTCCCTTCCTCCCCATGGTGCCCCGACGTGGGACAGGCAGGCAGGAGAGTCGAGTAAGGGTTAAGTATCGCCTGCCTTGTCTCCCTCTGGGCCTTCATATTTAGCTCACTTGAACCCCAACACTCACCAAGCCACGCTCTGAAGCAGCTATGTCCACCTCCAAAGCATCCACGTGACCCTCTTCCAGAAAGAATAAGTCCTCAGGGACTGTGGGAATCTGGCAGAAGAGGAAGGCAGTCAAGAGCTCCACTCCGTCAGCTTTCTGACTTCCTGGTGGCAGGGCTGAGGCCCAGGGGCCATGTGGCCTTGCTCTGAAGCCATGGCCATGCCTTCCTCTTTTGGCCCCTCCCTTGCATAGATACCAGAAGCCCTCCCCCACCCTCTGGACCACCACTCTGCCACCTGGAAAAGCCAGCCCAGGACAGCCAGCAGGAGCAGCTTGTTCAGGAAGCACATCTGCCCTTCCCTCTCTTGCGACAGGACCAAGCTCCTAGAAGACAGATGGGGGGAGGGGAACAGAACTGCTGCCAAGGGAGAGAACAGAGGGAGCCAAAGCTACCCCTCGGAAGGTGCTTCTCAAGAGCAGACCTAAAGGACACTGCTGCCCTGTGGAAAACCACAATCTCCTCAGTGTCACCTGCTGCACCTGTTCCCCCTTAGTTGTGCCACAGGATACAGGAAAGGGCCAAGGGAAGGGGAAACAGCTGCCCACAGTGTGCCTGGGTGCAAGCCTAGGACGCCCTCCTTCCAAACCGAGGCCTGCGCCTTGTTCTACTCACCGGTGTAAGTGCAGCAGGACAGAGAAGATGTTCCGGTAGTAGTCCAGCAAGGGAACCATGTGGTCAGCAAAGGAAAGAAACTCCACCAGCCAGGGCACAGTGAGCACAGCCCGGCGGGCCCGCAGCCCCTGTTGCAGCAGAGCTCGCACATCCAGGACGGGAGGGACCTGGGAGAGCCAGGGCTGTCAGTGGGCGAGCCCATGGGAGGGGCTGGGTGATGCCTGCTAATCTGCCAGGTTTCCAGAATAGCCAAGAAAACTGGACAGCCTCCATGCCTTCCTGGTTTTCCCAGCTCCTGCCTTCCCAGGATCCCCAACCCACTCACGTGACTCCTAAGGGCCAGGATGGAGTCCTGAAGCTCACGGGTTGGAGGTGGCTCAGGCCCCCGGTATGGCAGAAAAGCTACAAAGCCCAGAAATTTAGCCAAAAGTCTAAGGCTAAGGAGCACCACAGCAAATTGCCTGCGTTCACCCTGCATGGAATCAAGGGGAGTAAAAAGGTCCTAAGCATTAAGGCCTACAGAACAATCACAAATCTATTAAGTTTTCCCTGAACACCCCTTTTCTCCCTGGTCAGACCCATTATTTCCCTCGTTCTGTTTTCTAACCTGCCAGTCTACATCTGACTCCCCGTCATCATCACCAGGCTCGTGCTGAGGCAGGGCAAGGTCATTGAGCTCCCGGATCTTCAAGCTCAGACTATCCATGAGATGCTGATTAAACTGGAAGCTGGTGGTGGAGCAGGTAGAAAAAGTACTGGAAGGGGTGCAGGAAGAACCAGAATGGAGAGGAAGTACCCAGACAGAAAGGGCTCACGACACAGAGAAGCCAGGAGCAATGAAATTACCTAGGTAGGTGAAAGAACGTGAAATGAAACAAGTCGAAAAGTATGAACTGGAAGGAGTCAGAAGTCACTTAGCCCCACCCTGATATCATCCAGGCAAAGGGGAGAGGAGAAAGACATGCCCTTTGGGGAAGTCAAACCTTTCCTAGCCTCTGGCTCTCTTGCTGCAAGACACCAGGGACCTTTACCTGCTGGCACTCAGGATGAAGTCCCTGAAGAAGCCTTGACAGCCTGGGAAGGTAGGAGGAGGGCAGGGCCCCCTACTGCTCTGAGGGGCCACAAGCCGTTCCTGTAGCTGCCGCAATCGCCCCAGCTTGTCAGCTCCCAGCATATTCAATACATCTGGGGTCTCACCCAGGACAGTGCCCCCAGCACTACCAGGGCTCTGACACATCTGGGACAGTGGAAGGGAGGAGAGAAATTGAAAAACAGTGAGAGAGAAGACTGGACAAAATAAGAAGAAAGTAGGCTGCAAGTATAGCTCAGTGGTAGAGCGCTTGCCTAGCATAAATAAAACCCTGCTCCACAAAAGAAAAACAAAAAGCAAGGATGGAAGGAAAAGGGAGACAAAGACAGAGAAAGGAAGAACTGAGCATTTATAGGAGGAGGGATTATTTTCTTGTTCTAAAGGTGAAGAAACTGAAATTGCAAGGTTAAGAATTTGCCGAGGGTTACTAAGCTAGGATTTGAAAACAGTCCTCACTACTAAGCTCATCTTGTTTCTTTCTTAGGTGCCATTGAGTCAGGTCTGACTCATAACAACCCTCTGTAAAAAAGACAAAACAGTCTCTAACACTGCCATTCCCAGCACTACTGTTAATGCTTTTCTGCTATTCATAAGGTTTTTGATGGCTAATTGCTTTTTGGGAGTAGGCTGCCAGGTCCTTCTCCCAAGCCTGCAGCATCCAGTCTTCCCAGGTGATTTCCCATCCAAGTACTAACCAGGCCCGACTCTGCTTAGCTTTTGAGATCTGACGGGATTGGATACCACAGTGGCTGCAGGCCATCTTCTTTCTACTGCAGCACAAATCAAGATGAAGAAGGCTGGGCGTGGGGATGAGTTGTGGGGAACATCAGAGAGTATTCTGTTTCTTCTCTGCCCATCCAAGTTTGAACCACCACCCAAGGAGGAAAAGTCCTGTTCAAACTCCAGCCAGGACCACCAGGCTCCACCAGAGACACCTTGCCAAGAATGCTAGCCTCTACTTGGCTGCCTACAATACCTGCTAGTCAATGGAGATTAATCCCCTGCTGCAGCTATTACCTGGAGAAGTTGTTTTTGGAAAAGCCGAACAAAGTGGCTGTGGCTGCATGCTGCTGAGAGTTGACCCATCATGGCTCTGAGGAGTAAGAGGTAGGACAGAGTGAGTGGGAAGAAGAGGGAAAAAGATCACAGAGATATCTTTCAACCATTTGCCAAGGCCTTGAAGGTAATGGACATTCCCACTCAGCATCAAGGTCCCTCAAAGCTAAAGAAAGACTGAACCAAGTAAGAAAGGCCCTCTCAGATCTTCAGGCGAGACCAAACGCAGTGAGGTTCATGACCACTGTGGAAGGGAGAAGAGTGGACAGAGGATGCTTGTTCTGCAGCCCAGTCATCTACTTATACCAAGTTATCAGACATGTACAAACTCGATGATGGAGAAAACGGAGATTGGAGGTGTTGAGCCAGTGACCTGAGCCAAAATTCAAGCAATATGGATTAAGAGCTTCGCACTTTCAAGCATTTGGCATTACAGACCAAGTACAAGGCACTTCTGAGTGTATGAAGCTGGAGAAACAAATGCCTTGAGTGCATGCAGAGTGTAAGTAGACCCTGAGGAGGAGAGAAGGAAACAGCTCGGAAGTAGTGGGAAGCCTTCCTCCAATCAGATCCCCAAGCAGTACTGAGCTGCTCATTGTCAGAAGCAAGACAGGGTCTGAGCACCCACCTGATCCTGCTGCCCAAGCCCTTCTCAAAATCCCAGCCAGGCTCCTCATGGCGATCCTCCCACTCTCGAAGCACCTCATAGAACACATCCCTGACAGACACACAAGAATGCTTAGTCAGATGAGCCATAGCTGCCTCTACCTCACTTCCAGCAGTGCTTGGAAGGCTGGGAACAGGCCTGTCCACAGCTCCGTTCCTTAACCTCCAAGGTTTTCTACACGAGGGAAGGTTACAGACCCAAGAGAAGCACACCCCAGGCCTTGTGGACTCCTGTGGGCAGTCAGTTATCCTGGCCCACTGTCTGACCTCTCTGAGTCTACAGCTGTACACCTAAGAGATGCCTGGCTAAGCTCGGAGACTCAGAATGAAGCCAACAGGCCCTGGCAGGAAGGGCCTGATGGTACTAACTTACCACTTGTTAGTGTCACAACTCCTAGTTTCTATGAATACAAAATAGCTGCCTATTCCCTTCCCACCAGTTCCCTTTTCACCTTTGCTTTTTAAAAGTATGAAAGGCTCGGTCACTGGAGAAGTTGGCACGATTGTCAGTTTCTGGCTGAAAGGAGACAGCTTGAGCAGAGGGTGGCATCGCCAGAGACACCTAAAATATGGCAGTGACATGAGGAACTAAAGCTTGCAGGAGTCATGCTCAGAAGATATGACCTCCTCATTCTTGTCCAGAGTTACACCACGTAACAGTTAAGTATCATGGGCACATTGCTGGAATTTATGAAAGCTAGAAAGGGCCAGGTCTGTGCTAATAGGCATCTAAGCTGGAGTCACTACCTTGGCAACACTGCCCTCATAGGCAGCTCGCAGACGGCCTTGCAGAGCTGGTGAGAAGCACAGCAGCCGCTCATTCTCAGCCAGCAGCTTTAAGGTCCCTCTGTCCAGGTAGGAAAGAACTCTGCAGGAACAAGATCACATGACTCAGATCAGGACATAAGACTGCAAGCAGGAAGCAGGCACAACACAAAGCATGGAGCAGGTGTGTAAGCCCAGCTATATATGGCAAGGTCATGGGCTAAATATCAAGATAATGGAAGGAAAGTGCAAGGACATGAACAGGGAGCAAGACAACACAGGCCAGGAACATTAGCCGTAAACCCAAAGGTCAGCTGCCAGGTCTACTTCATTCTTTTAGGAGGTAAATTTACACCCTTAACACAAAATTAAATGTTACAGGTAGGGAAAGATCTAGGGCCATTACACTTGAGTTAAACACAGGCATGGTCCAAGTGGTCAGAGAACCAGAGAGACAATGAGACTAAGGCCCCAATGCCTCAGCCAGGGAAACTCACTGAAACTGATGCTCTAAAACCTGCACTGCAAAGAAGACACAATCATGGATGCTTTGGAACAGTGGGCTTTCCAGAGAATCTAGGAAGAGAGTAACAAGCTGTCAGTTAAGAACTGCCCCATTTGTAGACCCTATTTCTCAGAATGAGGCTTGCTCACTGACCTAGGGCACCTGGACTTGATTCAAGGTCAGTGTCCTTAGTGGCCACCATTCTCCGGGCGGTAAGGAGTTGAAGTACGAAGAAAAGCTCTAAGAAAAGGTTTGGTACCAGGTTCTCTGCATATAAAAAGAAGTGCCATAGTACTGGGCAGTTCTGTGTGCCTCACTGATGCTCTTACCCTGCAGCTTACAAGCATCTCCACTGTAGTTCCATTTGCTCTCACTCACCAGCAATGCACGAGGAGTAGACATGGGCTATCAGCTCCAGGCGCTGGCGGGAAGACACTCTGGCAGGGTCAGCAGGTTCTGCTGTGAGGTTTCCTGTACGGTTGGGGAGGGGAGACCCCAATTCTGGAGCAGGACAGGCAGGGGCAGGTGAATGCTGCAGCTTCTTAGAGCTACGGGTACAGAGAGATGTCATAAGCAGTCAGCCTGATTTCCCAGCTACATTCACACTCAAGGCCCTCCAGAAAAGTTATTAACAACCCAGGAAGCAAACCCCAAGGCCCTAAGGGGGAAATCCACTTCAGGAAAAAGCCCTGCAGTTCCCCCACAGGGAGGCAGCTAATCCCAGGGAGCGGCAAGGCCATACCGCTCCTTCCTGAGCATCTCCCGTTCCTCTTGCAGACTTCTGTACCCTGGGGGAAGGCCAAGGCCCCAAGGGCTAGTGTCCAGGGCTGAGGGTTGGGAACTGGGGACACAGCTGATTGGGGGTGAGGTGAAGCAGGTCTTGGGCTTGGAAAGTGACCGCTCTTCGCTCACCGGAGTTGGGTTGATCCTGCGTGAAGGCTTCGTCCTGCTGAGAAGCAGTCACAGTTTTTCCTCAAATTTCCACCTATAAACATCACTCCCTCTTCCACCACAACACCTGAGTCCCTTGCAAAAATCCCTCACCATTACCCCAGGCTTGTAACCATTCCCGCCCTCTATTGCGGAGTGCGCAGCCCTAACTTGAGACTGCGCTAGCAGAGCCTTCGTGTTGGGTGAGGGCTGATTCTCACCCTGCAGGGCCAGATGGTACCGAGCCTACAGGAGGGAACTCCTCCAGGTTGCTGAGGTTTGGTGGATCAGAGAGCGCGAGTCTGGGAGTGCTGGGGCTGCCAGAAGCCCTAAGCCTCCGGCCCCCGGCCCAGGGCGGGCTTTCCCCGCTGACCCCCTCTTCGGGGCCCCCGGGGCCACGGCCTCCCCGCTCCCGGGCCTGCCCTGGACCCCGCCTCCTGCCCCCGCGGCGGGCCAGAGAGGCCTCGGCGACAGTGCTGGGGAGTTCGGTCGCCGGGAAGAGCTGGCTGCGCGCCCCGCGGCCGCCCCGCGACGGGCCCCCTGGCCGCCCTGGCAAGGCTGCAGAAGCGCCCGGGGCCTTGGCGGGAGTTGGGGGGCCCTGCGGGAGGACGCGGCTGCTCTGCTCCCTCAGGAAGTTCAGCAGGAATGGCACAAATTCCTTCCGCAGTGGCAAGAGTGAGCGCAGCACGGCCGCCTCCCCGGGGCTGTCCTGGGAGAGAAGCAGAGGTCAGGGGCGGCAGGGCCGGCTGCCAGCCCAGGGCCGCGAGCAGCGGGGTGGGCGGCCCGGGCGGCGGCGCCCCGTCGGAGCGCATTCGGCCGGGGCTGCCGGCCAGGCACTCTGGAGGCCGGGACTAGGGAGGCGCCACTCCCGCGGGAAGCACACCCGGCCGGGTCTGGGGGCGTGTCGCGCTGTTACCTCCGAACTCTGGGCGCTGCGCGCGATCCACTGCACCGCGGCTGCGACCGACACCTCCTCCCGCAGGAGCAAGTCCAAAACGGCCGCCATCCCTGTCGGGGCGCTCTGGGGCAACTGCGCAGGCGCCGGCGCGCCGCGGGCGGCCTTCACGGGGCGGGACTAGGGCAGGCAGCGGAGAGCGACCGTTGGGCGGCAGGGCGTGGTGGGGCCGGCAGCGAGGCGGGGCCTGGGCGGGGCCGACCAGGCTGGGGCGGGGCCTTGCGCAGACCTCCGGGCACCGCCTCTCTGAGTCCGTGGCGCCCGCAGACAAACCTAGAGATCGCCCTGCAAGTCCTCGGGTGACGCCCTCCCCTGACTCCTGTCGTAGAGGGGCGACTTGCGAGACTTGAGCTAGGACTGGAGCCGCCGCAGAACAGACGTAGCTCTGGGGAGACCCAGAGCCCAGGAGAGCAGCCAGACGAGAAAGGTGGACGCTTCTCCTAAAAGAAGATGCCAGCCTACATCTTCTGCCATAAGAACTTCTCCCCCCAACACCAGTTTTTCAGACTCACTCCCCCACACACCCAAAATAAGTTACGAAGTTAACCTTACCTCTTGTGTTGACCATGTTTTTCTCACAGGCTGACTTTCACCCTTGACCAAGCTTTCCAACACTCATCAACTGACCTTTTAGGACAGAATTCTTCCTGAGCAGCTTTTCATAATCCCTAGGCTACAGCCTTTAAAGGGTCTCAGCACCACCCTGCACACACAATCGCTAGTCTGTAGCAGTATTTACTCCTTTACACATTGTATTCATGGGTTTATATCAGGATAATAGAAATACTTGCAACTGAGAAGTCAGTAAGCATATTTATCATTAGCTTCTGGGAGATTAAAGTATTTCTTAATCTCTTTTTTTCCATTTTCGGTGCTGAGGACTCAACCCTTGGCCTCACACATGCTAAGAACCACACTCTACCACTCTACCTAGCCACACCTTCAGCCTCTCCCTTATTTTGAAAAAATCTGAGAGACTGAGCATTTTGGATGTTGCTCTTCAGAAATCAAGAATCCAGGATGAAAAAAACTGATGGCCGTGAAAGTTTCACATCAAAGTAAAGCAGGAGTGGAAGCCACATCCCTGTGAATTCCTGTTGGGTTCCTCTGGTTCAGATAAGCTCACAGGGAGACAGGAAAGGACATAATATAGTACCTCTAGACAGAGAGAAGAGCCTGCAGCCATAGCCCTGTGGCATCCGATCCCGTCAGATCTCGGAAGCTAAGCAGGATCGGGCCTGGTTAGTACCTGGGTGGGAGACCGCCTGGGAACACCGGAAGCCGTAGGCTTGGGAGAAGGACCTGGCAACCCCCTCCCAAAAATCAATCTGCCATTGAAAACCCTATGCACAGCAGAGAAGCACTGACAATAGTGTTTCCCCTGTTGTACAGAGGGTCGCTATGAGTCGGATACGGACTCGACGGCACCTAACAACAACAACAGACAGAGAGAAAATGACAGACTGAGGGAACTTTTAAAACTGAATTTTGTACGAGGCCCCTTAGCACTTGCCAGTACTCAGGAGACTGAGGAAGGACCATTGGGAGTTCAAGATCAGCCTGGGCTACACAGTGAAAGTCTACCTCAAAAAACAAAGTCTTTTAATTTTGTTACAGAGGAACTATCTCCCCACATCCATGAGTCCTGGTTTTCACCTGTAGAGACACTAAACACCTGTCTAATCAGTCGAGGGCTGCTTTTTCCAGGTGAATTCTGGTTACTTTTTCTAGTGTACTGCATTTACAGTAACACTTCCTGCTCCCACTTAATCTTGTAACCTCCAATGCATTCAAAACTTTTTTAAACTAAAAAAATCTCCACTTTTGAAATCCAAGCCATCACACAAATAGAACTAGAGTTGGCATGCGGAATGAATAGTTTATTACTAGATTATAAAAATAAAATACAAAATAATTTTAAAACAGAACTTAAAACACTGTACAAAGGTTTAATATGGTACAAATGGGAAACTTAAATAATTACACTTTTATGTACAGATAGCCTATACAAAAGCACTCCACGTTTCTGCCAATACTCTTATGTCCTTGGTTGCCTGAACAAAAACTCATAAAGATTGCTGCTTGGAGGGGAAAGGGACACAATGCAACACCACTGGAGGTGTTTCAAAGAGAAATTTCATCTCTCTGATCTCATGAGGAAAAGTGGCATTAAAATCATCTTACTCATTGGGCTTGTTCAACAAGACAGAATTCTGGTTTGCGGTTGAATCTGATATAACCGCTGCCAATAGTTCATAACTTTCAATATTTATTTCTAATTCAAAATGAGATGCCCCTCTACCTTTTCCTAAAAGCTGAGAACCTGTAAGTTAGTGGCTGAATGGACTAGGTGCTTTGGTTTAGGAAAGGAATTAGAGGGGGGCCAGGAACTGAGTATCAGGGAGAAGTGAGGGGGGCTCAAGCTTGGGTCACTTGATCTGTTCTGTATTCAATCCAAAGCCCCAAGTGGTCCAGTGCTTTATTTCATCTTCCTATCTGAATTTCTCAAAAAAATTTTTTTTAACTTAATGAACAAATTTCACCATCTGGTGAAAAGTTTAATAAGAAAATTGTTTTGGAAAAAGTCCCAAAGCTTTCCAGTTCTGGGGACATTCCCTAAAATATAGTCAAGCTCTTGTAGTCTTGTTTACTCCTTGTAGGTGAATGAAGAATACTTGGACAGAGTTCCAGATATGGACAAGAGCTGTGAATGAATTTTCAAAGATTTAAACTGTGTATTATAGCAGGAAAAAAAGCATCATATAGCAGGGGTAGTCTAAATAAAAACTTAGTTTACTCAATGTTTTTAAATAGTGAACAGTTACATACACAATATGAGACAATATTAAACTACTAAAAGGAGGTAAATTTCCTACCCATTAGTGTAAAATTATGTCACCAGCAAATTCTGTAGTTTCTGGGAGTCAAAGATCTGCCTCTTCCATCATGTTCTTGACCTAGAACTCCTGGCAGGGTATCTGGGAGACATGGTCAACATCAACAGTATATATTACTGAGCCTACACTACCATTTCCAATTAAAGAGGAGGCAGAAGTTAAGTTGCAAAGAGCAATGAAAAGAAAGGCTTCACTTCTATTACATGTCTCTTTAAGGACCAAGGATCCAGCAAAGTGTAAGGAAAAAACTCAAGACTTACTGAGTAAATCTTACTTCTTTGCTGTTCAGTGCCTTGAGAGTACGTGGACCCTCAAAGTGATCTTGTTACATACTTTAATTTTCTGATCCAAATCTCCTGAAGGGGAATAACTAAGCAGCAAGCTTACATATTTTAAAGGTAGTCGAAGACAATCACAATTGAATCAGGAAATGTCTTGATAAGGCATGTCCAACCAGGGATTTCTCACGGGTTGAGCTGTGCAGCATCCAGATTCTCCTCTTAAGTAGACAGGGATCCTTATCTCATGCCCTGGAATCACCAAGGAACTATGGGAATTCCCCAGAGTACCTCCTGAAGTCGTCACTAGCAATGGTGGGTAACAGATTCTGAAAGCTCCTGAACCCTTCTAGGTTAAACTTCTTTTGATGCCAGAGGAATGACCAAAATATGGAGAATAACCAATAATCTGATGCATTTCCACTCTACTTACACACCCTCAAGGTACACACTAGAGTTTCATTCAGTGAGGACAGGGAAGTGGGATGTCTTAACAATAGCCTGAGGTTTTCCAGGTACTCCATCTCCCAGATGGTCAGGATACCAGAACCGCCTCTAGTTCCCTTTCCTAAATTAAGGTCTAAATATGCACCACAGTGGTTTCTGAAGTTGGGGATATGTTGACGCAGATGGGCTACCACAGTAGTTACATGCCTTAATCCTATAATACATTGTATATTAAATCCTAGATGACTGTTCTACCTATATATTGTCAATAGGATCAAGCTCAAAAAAGTACAATTAAGCAGCACAGTTGGCATCAATCATTCTATCACCTCAGTGACATAAGTGTTAAAACATCTTTCCCTTTAAGCAAAGTCCCAACACACTGGTGATAAAATGCATGAAAACTTTCTGTTTGGGCAGATTTTAAAAAGAGTGAATGGAAACAATTCCAAACTAAATGACATGTTTTGATAGATATAAAGGAGTGAAAGGTGTTTTTAAGATATGAAAAATCTTTGACCACCAACTAAATCTAGATTATTACCAATAAATATATTTTCAAATAGCCAGAGTAAGATGTATATTTTTTCCTAAGTCACTAAAATTCAGAATTCTGGAACCTGTCTCTCCCATCACCAATTCCTAAATGTTAGGTTAGCAATGTAAAAAAAGTCTGCTCTTGTGAAAATATGTTTTTAATTCAAAGCTATTGGGTTTAGAAAACCTCATTATGGCTCTAATTATCTGTATCTGTGTTTATAAAACATGCACCAATGTACACTTTTTGTCCTTGTAGAGTGGATCCAACTACAGAAGCATTAGCATAGGGATCTGTGTACTTACTGAAGCCCCTCAAATTCCTACAGCGGCAAGGAGTGCAACAGAGAGATACTTGCACATGTAGAACAACGAATCAGTATGCAGTGGTTTAGTATGCTAAATTAAATAATACAAAGTGTATAGTGATATCAGTGGGTGTAAATTGCAACTTTGCTATTTATTTGGGACTTGATTAACTTGACAACTTTTATAAAACATTCACTGCAAGAAAATGCAATTAAAAAAACAATAAATATATCTGTCACTGTCAACATATGATCTGACAGAAATCTGAAGTATGCCATCAACTAAAACCCCCCCAAAATAGTAAAGAACTAAAAACTGTCAGTTGATGAATGCCTGACTGTTTCAGGATCAAGTATCATTTATGATCTACATCTTAACTTTTAATTGGACGTGGTCTAATTTTCCTTCTTTGTTCACCATCCACTATAGGTAAATGTCTTTAGCTGTGAAAGATTACTAGGTGAAATTTTAATATTTCAACCAACTCATAGACCCTGGAGGTATGGCAGCATAATTCAGGAGGAATATTGGCTATCTGCTCTGTCCAAATAATCCCAGGGACTAGACAAAGGAGGGAAAGGCCCAGTGTGACTTGGTAACCAGCCAACTTGTTCTTCAAAAGATAATCTAACTTCAGGTTCATGCTATTTTTAGTACAATTTGGTTTGACTTTTGTTAAATGGCCACCTTCCTCATCTTAATGACTAAACTGTTTTAAACTTATCTGAATGATCTATGACTGAAATCTGAAATATGCCTCACCAAAAACCCAAAAATAAATAGTAAAGAAATAAAAACAAGAAAGAACAAAAACTTTGATCTCTGTATTGTACTTTAAAATAAAAACAAGAATCTTTTTGCCAAAAGTGCTTTCTTAGATCTGCCAACTTCTATTTTTAGTCTGAGAAACATGTAACATCTAAAAGCACAAACTATCCTTTAAATATCTATAAAGCAAATCTCTCTATATGAGGGTAGCACTTTTAAACAGGCCTACTGGCCCATTAAGAGTCTATTTTCTTTTGAAAGTATCAGAGCAGACGCATCTTTAACTCTTTTCCCTACATGCAAAATAAAATATTGCCACACACTGAGGCTGTTTGTCTCTGGATGTTAAGTCTGTTAATGACACTTAGAAAAGGAAGCAATACATAGAAGGGTTGGGAGAAAAATGCAAGGAACCAAGAAAGAGATAAAACATCCAGTTGCTACCACCGTGGGTTCTGCCTGCTAGTAGAGAGATGCCAATAGGAAATAAAGTAACACACACCACGATATTAGTCTCATCAGCTTTTCCAATGGTTATTATTAGTACATTTCTGACTAAAGAGGTCAGTATTCAAAGCTGGCTACTTTCAGCACAATTTATCTCATCCCACCCCATCCAACCCCCAAAAAGTGACATGAAAAGAGTAAAGTAGGATGGCAATTTTTAGGATATGTTTTAAAATTCAACTCATGTCAGACCCATGAGGATAATCCCCGCCTACCCATTCTAACCATGAAGAACAGAACTATGTGATTAACATGAAGAATCTTTGAACCAGTATTACAAGCATGTCCCAGTAATTTGTCCCCTATTAAAATCTCTTTTAAGTGAAAATTAAATATCCTATCTTGGCTTGTTAAAGACTGCCAACCCTTACATTATACATGGGGAAGGCACAAAGAATCTGAGGTGTCACATGCCAAGAACATATTTTCAGAAAATGAAGATAGGAAAGGCCCAAGTGTACATGAGGCACACAATAGAAAAGGAATTTCACCATCTGTGATCTTGAAATTACAAATGGAGAATGAGAAAGAATGTGTTTATATAAGCATATGCCTTTCTATATATTTATAAATATTTATATAATTTACCATGAAGACATGCAAGTAGTGTTATAGCAACTATTTTACAATATAATACAGAAGAGTCAGTCTTCCAATATTACAGTTGCTTTACATAAACAGTAAATAGTCTTATCTACTGCATTCCACTGTAGTGCTTGAAACTGGAGAGAAATTAAGATTCCATACTATGCTACATTTCTTATAGGAGACCTTACATGTCTCAATATAGTGTTTTCAGTTTATTAAAAAGCTGGACACAGATAAAGAGAACAAGGTAAGTTCAGTGCAGCTTCAGGGCAGCTTTGATGCAGCATTAGAATATGTTCACTTGGTGAAGAAACACATTTCTTTCTTTTTTTATTTTCCAATTCAACCATATTAGGTTTGGCAGCAAATGCAAGGTCAAAGAGAAAGCACAGATGTTTGCTAGAAGGCAAATTTCAACAGCAAGCAGACCAATTTACCTGACCTTAACAAGGTCTTTATAACACAAAACACCTAGAGAGTATAAAAGAGCCCATTTAAAAAGTCTGATACTCTCTAATTTTGCCTGATTCATGTTAGTAGAAGAATCAGATCAGAACAAATACAATCCTCCTTATAGCTTTATAAATTGAGATTACATGGAAATCAGGCCAAGAAGCCCAACTATTGAACAAAAACACAGGAGCAGGTAATAAAATGTTAAAAGAAAATATTTAGCTTAAATTTTTCCCCCAGATATTCATTCCTTATTGGCTAAATGTATATAATACAAGTTTGAAGATTATAAGCCTCAATAGCATACCTAATTTCTCTCTAAATCTCTAAAAGCACAAAGTCACATTCTAGTGTTGTGCTTCCCTAGTATCATCTTGGAGGTTAACATTAGAAAGAGCTGCCTGGCACCTAGAAGAAGCCATCTTCTCTGGTCAGTTTCCTTCCACAATGGGGAAACTTAACAGGGTATATGAAGGCTCTTCTGTCTTGAAGGTTATTACCCCACTCTTTGCCCTTCTCTGAACACTAAAGCCTGAAAGTAGCTCTAATTGAACTTGATTTTACCTAAGTTTCCCAGTTATTTTTCCCAATAAAAAAGTACTGGGTTAAGAACTGGTACTCCAAAAAAAAAAATATCAGGAGATTAAAAAAGGGGGATTTGAAAATTTCAGCATGTGCTGCTATAACGTCTAGTAGGATGTATTGTTATGAGAGATTGGATTAGGTAAGAAAAATGAACTTTAAAACATGTGAAATCCCAGGAGGATGCTAGGAGTGAGGCAAAGTAAAGGTGCAGATTCTCAATGCACTAAATAAATACTTAAGCCAAATATACATGAGAACTGGTTTCCTGGCAACAGGCTTTATATATACTCTAATATCTGTGCAATGATTCTCTAAGGTTGGGAAGTTTTGAATGAAAATATCAAACACTTTTGCTATATAGTCTTTGAGTAGAGGCTAGAAAAAAATCAACAAATTAACAATTCCATTCTATTTCTAACCTCATCTCTTTTGTTTCAAAGGCAGCTAAAAACTGAGAGCTCATTTAATGAATTTCTTCCCCTTGGATTTTGCTGGGATTGGATTGCCCCTTCCTATGCAAAGGCCATGATTCCTGATCTGCTAGTGATGTGCCTTAGGTGATTCCTTAGCATATATTTGTCTTCTTGTAAATAATTGTGTTACTTTCTTTTGCAAGAGAAGATCAACACTGATTTTTTTTTTTTTAAATAGTACAGGGACACACATGCATCAGGCTTAGGAGGAAGATCTCACACTTTTCCCCGAGATGCAGCCTGGCTCCTATCTGCTGAGTTTACTGGCTGGCTTACTCTTCCCTGGGGCGGTTTTAGTGCTGGCCGAGTGGTGGTGAAGGCCGCCGGATCCTTTTGGGCCATTCTTGCTGGGTTTGCAATGCTCCTGTTGGCAGGACCTCCTGGAGGACGATGATCCTGAGTGACTGGGTGGTGACTTGCTTCTCCCCATGTGTGGGGACGAACTCCTCTGGTCATTGTGAGGCCGTCCAGCCCTAGATGGTGAGGAACTAGATGTGCGAGGTAAGGACGAGCTTCGAGGAGAGGCACTGGGACTCCTTCGAGGGACAACTGGACTCTTGGGAGGTGTTTTGGGATTGTGAGGAGCTCCGGGGCTCTTGCATGGAGTAGTGCTCCGGGGTTTCTGAGATCCATTTTGAAGAATTTGGGCCAGGCGGGAGAAAAGGTCTGAGTCAGAGTTACTACTCCCTAGGACTTTATATCTGCGTAGCCTTAAAAAAAACAGAGAATTATTATTTTTATTTTAACTCATTCCAAGTGTGCCTAAAAATCACACACTTTAACATGTATGATGTGTGTCAAAACAGAAACTACACTAACAGGATACAGAGTTACCTTTTCCACATACTTGTATGCCCCTAGACAAATCTCCTAGCTTTCTTTCTTTTTCTTCTTCATCTTCTGAGTCTGAGTCTTGTTATGCAGCCCAGACTGGCCTCAAATTGCAGTCCTCGTGCGTTGGCCTCCTGAGTGCTGGGATTACAGGCATGTGCCATCCCTAGCTTTCAATGCGACCATCTATCTCACAGGCTCACCAAACAAATCAAGTGCAGTAACCTGTGTACTTAGGTGAATGTCTGCATTGCAGAAATACTTTAAATGATGGTCATTCCCTCCTTCCTATGGCACATTTGCTTTTAATGAATTGTTTCTAGCACGACAGCACATGAGAAAGAGTAAACCATATTGTGTAAGGCTGCTAGGACAGGAATTCTGTAAATATTAAATCCCACAATGTAAGTCTTCAACATAAACAATACTCACCAACAGAAGGAGCTAGAGATAAAGCTGTATTTCAACCTCGTTTAATAATTTCCAGAAGAAAAATGTAGTCACGACTTTCTCTAGACTTCAGTTTCTGCCACTGTCAATAATCTGGAGGAGGCTAGAGGTGTGAGTGGAGACTGACTGAAACTCTTATTGGCAACTGAGCATAGGCCTCAGTACTCGAAAACTATAGAGTGCATTTGTATGAATAACAAGGGCTTTTTTCCCCCTAAATATCTTTCTGGTTTAGTGTAAGAATCAAATAAAATGGTGTAGATATAAAGGTGTTTTGTAAACTGTAAAGCACTCTACAAGAGTCCCAACACTAAATAATGTGGTAATAAGGGCCTTGGGGCCCCTCCATTAATAAAACTATGGTAATTAAGAATATAAGCAAAGGAAGGCCAGGTGCCACAGTGCATGCCTGTAATCCCACCGACCCGGGAGGCAGAGGCAGGAGAATCTCAAGTTCAGAGTCAGAGGTAGTCTGCCTAACTTAGCAAGACCCCTGGTCTCAAGACAAAATATAGAGATAACCAGGTTTGGTGGTGCATGCCTATAATCCCAGTGAGTCAGGAGATGGAGGAAGGAGGATTGTAAATTTGAGGCCAGAGGCAGCCTAAGTAATGTAGCAATACCTTGTCTTAAGATAAAAAATAGAAAAGAGGCTCAGTGGCAAGAGTGGTTGCGAAGTATGCACGATGCCCTGGGTTCAGGCTGCCACTACTGCAAAAAAAATAAAAATAAAAAAATTATAAATAAATAAATAAGGGCAGGGGTGCAGATCAGTGGCAGAGTGCTTGCAAAAGCATACATGAGGCCCTGAGTTCAACTCCCCAGTAACACACACACACTCACACACACACAACACACACAAAAGAAAGATGAGAAAAAAAAGAAAGACAGACAGAGAAAAAACAAAAGAGGATTGGGAATCACTACTTGGAAAAAACTTTACATCATATATAATAATAAATTTTAGATGGATTAAAAATCTATATACAAAACACAAAACTATAAAAGTACTGGAAAGACTACTTTTTTAAAGAAAAAAAACTTAGAATTGAAGAGTCCTTCTTAAGCATGATATAAAACACAGAAGTTATTTTAAAAATTCAGTTCCATGAATGCTAAGCTTTTCCATCAAGCAAAAGGAGAGGCACTGGGACTCGAGGGACAACTGGACTTGTGGGAGGTGTTTTGGGATTGTGAGGAGTTCTGGGGCTCTTGCCCTGAGATCCATTTTGACGAATTTGGGCCAGGAAGCTCAAGTAAAAATATATATGGCAATAAAGTCTCATAAATAATCAAAAACAAAACAGTGATGTAACCTGTTTGTCACACTGACTCCTTGAAAAAAATTTAAAGTGATAAATCTAGGTGGAGCATACCTAAACAAAAAATCCAGAATCTGAGAAACTTTTTGAGAGCTGACATGACAAGTGGAAAATTTCACACCATAAAACTTTCAGACACAAAATTATTTAAAATATTGCATAAAATTACCTTTATGCTATATATATATTCATGTATGTGTACATATGAAATATAAATGAATTTAATGTTTATACTTAGCTACCATCTTATGATATTTCATTAACATAAGTAAATATTCCAAAATATGAAAAAAATCCAAAATCAAAAACAGTTCTAGGCCCAAGCATTGAAGATAAGGGATATGCCATCTGAATTGTAAATTGTCTGCAATGTATGTATTGTTGGTATAAGGGTAAATTATTAGGATAACCTTTTTGGGAGGGCACTTTGAATATATAAAAATTTCAAATATTCAAACACTAGCAATTTTACTTTGCGGCACCTATATTCTAGAAATGTGGGCAAAAATGCTAAAAATCTATGTACAAGGCTATTTATTGCACCACTATTTATAAAAGCAAAAATCTAGAAATAACCTAAATTTACCTTAATAGGGAAATAGTTTAATAATTTAGAGTTTAATAACTTAGTTCAATAATTTTTTAAAAGGACAGTTTAAATGCACCAATATGGAAAAATGTTTGAGAGATATATTAGGTTAAAAGGGACTGGGATTTAGCTCAGTTGGTAGAGCACTGCGCTGCAGTCTCTGAGGTCCCGAGTTCAATACCCAGCACCACAAAAATGGGAGAAGGGCCTGGCAATCCACTCCCAAGGTAATCCTGAAACAGTCTGCCATTGAAAACCCTATGAGGATTGCTATGAGTAGGATACCAATTCAACGGCACCTAACAACAACTACAACATATTAGGTTAAAAAGTCACATTTAGAATATTATTATAAGATCCCATTTTTTAGCTGGGCTCAGTGGTGCACATCTGTAATCCCAGCAACTCAGGAGGCAGAGGCAGGAGGATTGCAAGTTCAAGGTCAGAGGCAGCTGGTGTAATTTAGCAAGACTCTGTCTCAAGATAAAAAATATAAAAAGAAGAAGGGGTGGGGCACAGCTCAGTGGTAGACTGCTTGCAATGTATGCACAAGGCCTTGAATTTAACCCCCCAGTATATCACACATACATAAAACAGATTCCATTTCTGTCTAACATTGTGTATATATTTGAATAGGGAAATAAAAGTAGCTTTACATTATATTTCTATATTATTTAACTTTTTTCAACAAACATGTACGTTTGTATTTTAAAAATACCAATACAGATTTCTTTTAAAGTTATGACAGAGGAAATTTTTTTTTAACATAATGTTTTGCTGTGTAGCCCAGGTTGGTCTCAAACTCATGATCCCCCTGCCTTAGCCTCCCCAGCTGGGATTACAGGCATGTGCCACCAGATCTAGCAGTAATCAATTCATTTATATGGCTTTAAGGTTTGTCCTTCATATTCATTCATGAATTTAATCCCTAAAGTTTTAATTAATGATGTTAAGAAGGTGGAAACTTAATCTGACTATGGTGTTTGGAGGTGGGTTGGGAAGTCATTATATTAGACAAGGTCATTAGGGTGGAACACCCATGACTGAATCCTGGTGGCTTTATAAGTAATAGGAGAGAGACCAATTACATGTAGAGATACACATATATGCACACCATGATGTAAGGTAACAAAGGGAGCACTTACCATGGCTTGTGCCATGCTGTTTGGAATTCCAACTCCTAAAAGTGAACTAAATTTAGAAGTTTCTTTTCCTTTTAAGTTTGCCTGCCTCAGGTATGTTATAATAGTAAAAATAAGCAGACTAAATATGGTTCTAAATAGAAAATGTAGTATTATCAATGTCTTTTTGATACCAGGAATCTATCTCCCTATCTAGACAACAATTACATTGGCAGAGTCTGTCTGATGTTACTATTTAAAAATCTGGAATGTCTTAAGGGCTTTCAACTTCTGGGGAAAAGCTTAGACTATAAACTGCAATTAATTTTGGTCAATTTCAGGTTTTAGCACAGTAGCAATTCCCCTGTGGCAAGCAGCTGTGCACTAGTTCCTAAAGCAATGTGCACACATTTTACAGGAGCCAGAGTGGGCAAAAAAGCAAAAACAAAGACAAATAAACAAATAAAACAACCCTGTCCTCTAATTATTTGGGACCTGTGCTCTAATTGCTCATTGCTGCTTCTGATCATAGATAGGCAGACAAAGAGTTAAGCAGCCATTTTTACCTTTCTGCCCACCGTTGCAAGCCCCTTCTCCTCTGGCTGAAGTGACTTTCATGGATCAAAGAATCAGTGCCTCCTCCCACCTTTATTTTTCTCCTTTTGCTTTTTGGGAACCAGATTTTAAAGAGTAGGACATTCAAAAGCAACCATATATCCAGGGGGTAAACTAGTAGTTTCTTTGTTTCATTTAAAAAATTTAGTTTATTTATTTGTTTTTGTGGTCCCAGTGATTGAACCCAGGGCCTCACATATGTTAAGCAGTTGCTCTACCACTGAGCTACACACCTCACCCTCTAGGGGAAATCAGAAAATTAGCATGCACATCCTGGGAAAGACACAGGCTCAGAAAAGACCTGAGAAGACCTTAAGTTTACACTTAAGCTGATCCTCAGCTCAGAGAGAGCCTACAAACATCAAGATGATGATGATGATGATGATAATAGTAATAGCAATAGTAATAATAGTAATAATAATAATAATAAATAGCAAGTCCTGGGGAAGAGAGAAAATTTGATTTTCAGAGTTACCTAGATTATTAGATTCAAATATCCAATTTTCAACAACAAGCATCAAAATATATAGAAACTGAAAAGTATGGCCCATTTGAATGAATAATAAGCCACTATGAACTGTACCCGAAAGACCTGTTGGAAAGTTCACTATAAAAATACCTTAGGCTGGGTATGGTGGTACATGCCTATAATCCCCATGCTCCTGAGGCTGAGGTAGATGGATCTATGCAAGTTCAAGGCCAGCCTTATCTACTTAGTGAGTTCCAGGGCAGCCCCCTGGGCTACATGGTGAGCGCCTATCTCAACCCATGCCTCCACCAAAAAAAAAAAAAAAAAAGAAAGACCAATTTTAAAACAACTGTCTTTTTTTATCTTTATTTTTTATATTTTATGGTACTGGGGGTTGAACCCTGGGCCTCATGCCTGCATGCTTTGCAAGTGCTGGACCACTGAACTGCACCCCCAGCCCATTTTTTTTTCTTTTAATTTTTTGAGTCAGGGTTTCACTAAATTACCCAGACTGCCTCTAGTCTCGAACTTGCAGTCCTCCCGCCTCCGCCTCCCGAGCCGCTGGGATTACAGGCATGTGCCACCGCACCTGTCAAAATAACTGTCTTAAAAAATGTTCAGAAATTAAAGATGTAAAGAAAGTCAAGGAAACAACGTATTGATAAAACAAATAACATTAAAGAGATGGAAATATATAAAAAGGAGCCAAAAATTTTTGGAACTGAGATGAAATGAAAAATTTACTAGAAGGATTTGAAAGCAGATTTGAGTAGGAAGAAGAAAAATAGGACAATGAATATTACTGAGTCTAAATTACAGGAAGAAAAAAGTACATTAAAGGAAAGTACACAGTGAATAAAGGACTATCAAGTGGACCAACAGAGGCATTGTGGGAGTTGCAGAAAGAAAAGACACAGAGAAAGGGGCAGAAAGAATATTTGAAGAATGGCTAAAAACTCCGCAAATTTAATGAAAGACATGAATAGTCAACATCCAAGAAACTCAATGAACTCCAAACAGGATGGACCCAAGGACTTCTAAACCAAGACACACAAACTATCAAAAAATAAAGACCGAATTTTGAGAGCTGCAAGAAAAAAGCAACTTGTCACATACAAGGGGTCTTCAATAACATTATCAGATTTCTCATTAGAAATGCTGTAGGCCAGAAGGCAGTGGACTAAGGGCTAATATTTTTTAAATGTCAAGAAAAGAACTATAATCAAGAATCCTATACACAGCAAAACTGTCCTTTAAAAGTGAAGGAGAGAGCCAGGTGTGGTGGTGCACGCCTATAATCCCAGCAACTCTGGAGGCAGAGGCAAGGAGGATCGCAAGTTCAAGACTAGAGGCAGTCTGCGTAATTTAGCAAGACTGTCTCAAAAAGTAAAAAAATGGGCTGAGGGTGCAGTTCAGTGGTACAGCACTTAAAAAGCACGCAAGTGTGAGGTCCTGGGTTCAAACCCTAGTACTCACAGAAAAAAAAAAGTGAAGGAGAAATTAAGATAAAAGCTGAGACAGGGACTGGCAGTATAGCTCAGAGGGAGATCACAGCATTCATGAGGTCCTGAGTTCAACCCCTAGCACTACAAAAAACCCCAAAACAACAACAACAACAACAACACAACAGCAAAACACTGAGGGACTTTATTACCACCAGACCTGCTTTGTAAGAAATGCTACAGAGAGTTCTGCAGGTTGAAATGAAAGGACACTAGACAGAAATTTGAGGCCATATAAGGCAGTAAAGATCTGACTAAAGGTAAATACATGGGCAGTTATAAAAGAAAGAGTATTATTGTAATAATCGTTTGTAACTGTTTTTCTTTTCTGCATGATTTATGAGACAACTTTTTTATACATAAAAAAATTAATTCTTAGGCCAGGCTTGGTGATACATGCCTATAATCCCAGCAATTTAAGAGGCAGAGAGAGGAGGATTGCAAGTTAGAGACCAGAGGCAGCCTGTGTAACTTAGCAAGACCCTGTCTCAGGATAAAAAGTAAACAAGAAGATGGTGCAGCTCAGTGGTAGAGTGGTTGCAAAGTATGTGCAAGGCCCTGGGTTTCGCCCCCTTGTACCACCAAAAAAAAAAAAAGGATCAATTATTAGTCTAAAACCTAGCATTAGTCTAACTTTGGCTTGTAACTCCATATTTTGCTTTTTAAATTATTTAGGAAACTAATGTAGACAGTGTTGTGGCACATATCTGCTATCCCAGCAACCTGGGAGGCTGAAGCAGGAGGATCATGAGTTTGGAACTAGAGGCAGCCTGTGCAACTTAGCAACACCCTGTCTCAAAATAAAAAATACAAAAGGGTTAGAGGTGTGGCTCAGTGGCTAAGTGCTGGCCTAGCATGTGCAAAACCCTGGGTTCAACCCCAAGTACTGAAAAAACAAATGCTATCACTGGCATATTTTAATAAAGCATATATAGAAATAATGTTACACACTTATCATAGCAAGAACAGATAGCATTACCTGGCTTCTACTCCAGGCCTTGTAGGAGGCTTTCCTGGTGGAGGCCTAGGCAAGAATTGAGATGAAATTGAGCTATTGACTTGATCTGTGTTGGCCCAGGAAACTGGCCTTGGGATCTTGCTCTTTCTACACTGGGAGATGATGGGTGACAGAAAGCTATCTTCGGCTGACCTACTCAGATGAGAATCTACTGCCAGTCTGGAAAAGGGAGAGAAGACTTCCTCCTCAGAAAAGGGAACAGGAACAGCAGCTAGTTTCTCCTCTAGCAACTTATCAGAGGCACTTGAGAGATCACCCAGGAAAGATTTGAATTGCCTTTTTTCTACAAGAAGTTTGACTAGGTCTGGTTGATAAGCTTTCTTCTGGAGGAGCTTTTCTTTTGCAGAGATCACAGAAGATGATTCAAAAGTTGAATCTATCTCTTGTGCTAAAACAGGGATTCGGCTATGTCTAGTTACAAAGGATGACCTAACCACATCCTTCTGGGTTGCGGAACCATGTTCATTCTCTGAAACACAGTGATATAATTCTCCATTTCTAGGGGCAATTTTGTCTCTTTTGCCTTCTTGATGCAAAAAATTAGAGAGGTCTCCTTGATGACCTGGCAAGTCTTCACTCTTGATGTCATCATCCTTACACTGCTTACTTTTTTGTATTGGTACCACTTGGCCTATCTGTCCCTCAACATGTGAGTCAATGACTCTTGGAGAAATTTCTGAAGTTCCAACTGTCAGAATCTTCATTATTTCATGATTTTTGTCTTGATTTGGCACCACACTAAAAGTCTGTGTCTTTGTCATATCAACAGGTTCTGTAGTAGCTGAATGATCCCTTTCCACAGTTACCAAATCACCTGGAAGAGAGATCTCAACACAATGCTGCCCTTTACTTAACTTCTCACCCTCATTATCTGACCCTAGGAGGATGCTTTTCTCTTCAGTTTCTCCAGGGAGGTTCTCAAATTCTCTCACAACCACTCTATTTTGGTCAGAAAGGTCTTTTGGTCCCAGGTCTTGAGATGTGTCACTCCCTCTAATATTGGGCAACATGTCACAAACAATGTGAAGTCCCAAATCCATTCTGCTTGCTCCACTAGGAGGTTCACCCTCTGTTACAGCCAAGCCGGAGAAGTTTTCCCTTGGAGAGTAAAGTTCCACAGTGGGGTCCACATGCTGAAGATCTTTTTTCTCTAGGTGCTGACCATAGTGAAAGCTTCCTGAAGTCGACTGTGTTGATGCCACAGAAGGTCTAGGAATTGTAATCTGGAGAGGGGGGAGAAAAAAATGAAAATGAAATTATGTGAAATATCAATCAAGATGCATGATTTGAGATTTAAAACTTCAAATTCCAATTTACAAAATTAACACAGATATTGACCAGGTCTGTCCAACTCATACTAAAAATTGGTAAGCCTGAATAAAGATGAGTGACAGACACTCAAGCTCCCCTGCTAAGTACCTGTGTAGAACAGTCTCCCTCTAGGTTCATCTCGGGCCTTGCATGTTCTATATGCCCTGGAAGACTGATATCCAAACACTGCACTATATGGACTCCCCTGCTTTCTCATTTCTTTGAATTTGCCAAATGAGCAGTGCTGACAGAATCAGAGATCTAGAAGGAAGAGGACTGGGTGATGAATCTGCATCCTCCCTGGAGACTGCAGCTTTGGTGGGAGCCACTCTGCTCTCAGCTCCTGTCCACATGCCGCTTTCTCACAGCTGTGATTCTTGCTAGAATCTGTAACAACCCCTCTTTCTCCTATTCAGGACTCCATGGCAGGAAAGGCTTCCCCTACGGATGGTCCTGTTGACTCTCTTAACTGTTCTTTTATGGAACTCTCTCCAAGTCTCTTTGAGTGTGCCATCTATTTCCTGCCAGAATCTGGAACCCAGATATAGTATTATAAGAAAAATTATTGGCAAATGATTGTTATTTGGACACACCCAAATTTTTCATGTTTTGTTTATCCATAAATTATATCAAATAATCTTAGGCATGTTACATCTTCTTAAAGGCAAGGACACAGGTATTTACTAATGTTTTATATCATCTCTAATTTTTAAAGATCATGCCTGAACAAGTAAAAATCTATCCTTATACTGAAGTCATTTCAATTCTATGTGAATATGATTCAATATCTAGTAAGAATGCCCTTCCTAGCAGCCACATGGCTATAATCCCATCGAGGGAGGTGGAAGCAGGAGGATCGCTGGGGCCAGAGGCAGCCTGTATAACTTAGCGAGACACTGACTCAAAATAAAAAACAATTTTAAAAATGGGATGGGGGTACAGCTCAGTGGTAGAGCATTTGCAAAGTAGGTGCAAAGCCCTGAGTTCAACCCCCAAGTACTGCAAAAAAAAAAAAAAAAGCCAAACAAGCAAGCAAACAAAAAAGAACGCCCTTTTTTATAAGGATTCCAGACCTTCACATTTGTTAAAAAGTAACTACATAAACCAATAAAGAAAAAAACCTTTTGGAGAAATCAGTCTCAAATCATTTAATGAAGCCCATTAAGTTCTAGGAAAGTTAAAGAAATTAGTCTGAATTCAAAGCCAAATGAATTTGGAGTAGTCATGGGAAACTGAGCTTACACTAAATATCCAACGACACTAAAACACTGGGGTGGTTTCAGAGACAGCTAAGGTGTCTTAGATCTACTTTACTTTGTACCAAGAACACAGTTAGGTTAATGGACATGTAAAGCTTGTCCTAAGACCAGCCTTTGGAGAAATCACCTAACATCCTGAAATAGCTCCCAAATGAAAGGCCAGGCACAGTGTGCATGCTTGTCATTTGACAAAAGGCTACGGCAGGATTGTGACTTCGAGGCTAGCCTAGGTTATAGAACGAGTTCAAGGCCAGCCTGGGCTACATAGTGAGGCCCTGTCTCAACAAACAGACAAACAAACAGAACCAAGGCCCTGAGGATGTTTCAAGTAAATCCAAGACAGGCTGCTTTGGTTCAGATCTGAACTCTCGCAATAAGCCCAGACCTTTAGTGACATTAGAGAAAAGCATCAACTCCTATTGGTGATGTTACCCTTTGGGAAGCCACCTCATAATTTCCAAACATCTCAATATATTTCTAAATTATTCCAAAAAATACTGGGGCAGATGGCAATTTTCTAGTATATTTTTAAATGATACTAAAATGTAAAATTTATAGTACTTCACTTTTAAAAGATTTTTTTTAAGACCCAAACATGGCAATGATAGGAAAAGTGAAATTACACTAAATGCCAAATAACAAGGGAGATGAATATATAAATTCAAAATAAACCACAAAGTCACCTCATTATTATGTGTAATTCAAAGTATGTCAGACAAAATTAATTCATCAGTGTTTACAGGACTAATACTCCACTAGTCTTCTAAGACTGAAGCTATAGTTAACTCCTATAGTTCTCAGAGTAACTCATTTTTTATTAGGATATGCACAATACGTGTATGTGTGGTGTGAAGAAAGGAATAATCTGTAACTTACAAATTATTTGGTTTTCTCTCATTCAAGGATTGTAATGCTGCTAATATAATAAAAACCCTGGGAAATTTAACAACCATACCAAATAGCCTTTCTTACAAATGAAAGGTATGTGGTATGCAAAATACTTATATCTCATTTGATTTGTGAACAAAGACAAATAATTTAGAAGAGATGTTGTTGTTGTTGTTAGATGCCCTCGAGTCGGTATCCAACTCATAGGGTTTTCAGTGGCTGACTGTTTTGGGATTGCTTTGGGAGTGGATTGCCAGGCCCTTCTCCCATTTTTGGGGTGCTGGGAATTGAACTCGGGACCTCAGAGACTACAGCTCAGCGCTCTACCAACTGAGCTAAATCCCAGCCCAGAAGAGATGTAGGTAATAGAATAATTTACTGGCTCCCAGCACAGCCAAGTCTGCAGCCATAGCACCCTGGCATCCAATCCCACCTGATCTTCAAAGCTAAGCAGGGTCAGCCTGGTTAGTCCTTGGATGGGAGACCACCTGGGGATACCAGGTGCTGCAGGCTAGGAAGCAGAACCTGGCAATCCACTCCTGAAACAATCTACCATTGAAAAGCCTATGAATAGCAGAGAAGTACGGACCATAGAACTGGGCATGGAACAATGTTGGGGAGCGTTTTGTTCTGCTGTCAATGTCGGACCCAACTCGATGGCCCCTAACAACAACAAATACAACAAGGAATTAACCGTGTTACAGAAACAAATTCCTGGCCTACTAAAAATTTAATTTTAACTATTGAAATTTTTTTGGCAACTCAAATTCCACTATAGAGATCATTTGTTTAAAGCTTCTTTAATCTGAGTGTAACTTGGGAGGCAGATGCAGGAAGATCTGGGGTTCAAGGCTAGAGGCAGCCTGCATCATTTAGTGAGGCCCTGTCTGAAAATAAAACATAAAAAATGGGCTTGGGATGTGGCTTAATGGTAGAGTGCTTGTAAAAGCATGCATGAGACCCTGAGACCTGTCCTGAGACCCTCTAGGACCACAAAAAATAAAAAATAAAACAATAGAAGTAAATAAAGCATCTTTATGTAATACTTCATCCAAGTGTTGAAAATTGTGAATGAACACTGTTACTTAGCCATGATTTTATGTATCAGGTTTCTATTTCTATTAAAAAACAGTACATAGCAGTGGTAACATGAATATTAAGAGGCCATATATACTGTCTCCCATTCTTTACCCCTATTGCTTATTCTAAATGCACTTATGTTAGTTACTTTGGTTGAAGGTATCATTACATTGTTGTGTGGCCTGTGTGCATGGATGGGGGTAGGAAAAGCAGAGAAGAATGAGGAGAGCAGCAGCTTTGCTATAAAGGTAGGTAAAATTAAAAACGTAATGCCTGGATATCTAAGTAAACAAAATGTACAAGTTGCTTTTTCCCTCCCCTTATCTTTGTGGGGATTTGCAACTATGAAAATTATCTAGTATTAACATTTTGGGGGGGGGCACTGCCTCAGGAATGGATTGCCACTTCCTTCTCCCATTTTTGTGGTGCTGGGAATCGAACTCGGGACCTCAGAGACTGCACAGCAGCACTCTACCAACTGAGCTAAATCCTAGCCCATTAGTACTAACATTTTTGGGAGTACTAAAAATCATAAACAAGCCACAACTCAGGTTGAGCTAGATTTTAGTCCTAACTTACTCTCTTGGTTAATCCTCTTTATGCCATGAACAACCTGAACAACTGTACACAGCAGTCATGGCAAAGAGAGAAAGACCAGCTAACTAAATTCTGATTAGAGAAGTAGGCAGGCACTTACTTCCCTATTTTGGAGCATAAGCAAATTCCCACAGAAGTATACATGAAATGAAATTCTATTGGTTATCTTTTCCCAGTGTTTTGCACATGCATGTCAAACTGTTCTAACAGCACCCATTTTAATTTGGGGAACACTGCTATTTCTGGAGGGTTGGATAGGAGGGCTCTCTGATGACTAAAGAATTTAAGGAAACTTGGTAACTCCCATCCACATAAGGACAGAGGTACCCGTGGGTACCTGAAATTGTGTGTTCTTTTCCTTATTGCCCAAGGGCATTTCAGGGGTTTGCACGGCTATCTCTGGCTTTTCTGGGGTTCCTCCTGTTCACACTGTCATTGTCTACAGTCATTGTTTACAGCACTGATAATTGTCATCTCCAGCTACATGTCCAAGACAGAGTAAGCAGTACTGTTTCCTCAAAATGTTCCTTTTCAGAAAACCTGCATTACAATTGCCTTTACTTGCTTGTCAAAATGAAGAGGCCACTCTGCCTCAGACTAATGAAAGCAGAAGTTCTAGAAGCAAGGCCTGAGACCCTCTGCATTTTAAACAGTAGTCATCAGAGCTGGAAAACTTATTTAAGATGAATGTTTTGAGAAATTTCTGGATGAAGATTTCAAAAGAAGTTTTAGGCCTAGTAACAGTATTCAGAGTAAAGAACAAACCAGAAGTAGGTATATGTCTTCCTCAACAAACGCATAATAAAAATCCCCAGAACTATAATTAAAAAAATCATACTATATACATATACATATAAATAGTTTCTGTCTCATTGTAAGTGTGATTCCAAAATTAAGGTACCATGATAGTTCTTGTATTGAACTTGGTATAATGAAAAGCAAGCTCATTTTTTGAAAAGTTTCTTCTCCAAGGGTTGACTGTAGTAGTGCAAACATTATTCCCTATACCCATTTGCCACATTTAGGCCTTTACTGCAGAATTAGCTGACTGTCAACCTTTTCTTAATAGCAACTTGAGTGGGTAACCCAGAAGAGTGACAGGCCCAGCCACTTACCGCTGTGAGAGGCCCTTCTGCTTGTGCCTCCATTGGACTGGTGGGTGTCACTACAATAAACTGACCAGCTGCTCCGACCTGGAGGTCTAGCCCATCAGTATACTGTTTTGAAGCAGCTGTAACAGGGCACTCTGCAGAGAGTGCTAAAACCACACCTGAGGTTTCCTTCTTTAAACACTCATTTTCTGCACAGGGACCTACTTGGAGCTTTTCATCTTGTCGTGATTCTTCCAGAACCTGGAGTACTTCAGGCTCTTCATCAGAAGGGCTTCCGGTTGTTTTATGGCCTAAAGCTTCATTTATCCTAAAATCCTGAAGATCTTGTTCCTTGTCCACAATCACCCATTCTTTGGAATCAACTTCCTGCTTGCAAGAGCTCAGGTTCACAGCTATAAATCCATTGCTGCCACCGCCATCTGCCTGCTCAGGGGTGTTGGCAGATGCAGGTTTGGAGGCATCTGGAAGATATTCCTCATCATAGTGCCAGATGTGGTCAGTACGGGACACAGCAGGAACACAAGGTTTATGAACCAGGGCAGGGAGAACGGATTCCTTTCCTGCACTGGAATCTTTCTGCATTTTCTCCAGGCTTAAGAAAATGGAGAGAAGTTACTCAACCGTCCTTAGGGCAACATTTACTACATAACCTCTAAGGTCTATATGGAACTACTATTCACACAAAGTCTATCCTTCTGGTCATATCAGGATGTAGACACATGCACATGCTTACATCACACAGCTGCAAGACAGAGTGACTACCATGTGAGGATCACAGAGATGGGAAGAACTGTTTCAAATGGAAGCCAGGCCAGAAGTGGCTCAACTGTCTTGGGGCACTTTAACTATCATGTTTGTCAGATCCATGGTCCTTCTAACCTAATAGTTCATTGCCAATAGTAGCCACCAGAGAGGCACCATTGACAGGTGTGACTACTTAGGTAGTTGGGTCTTAAAACTCTTGAAGCTGCAGGGAAGTGGCACAAGCCTATAATCTCAGAACTTGGGAGGTGGAGGCAGTAGGATCGAAAGTTCAAGGTCAGAGAAAGCCTATCTAACATAGTGAGACCCTGTCTCAAGATCAAAAATTAAAAAATTAAAAAATTAAAAAGGAGGCTCAGTGGTAAAGCACTTGAAAGTAAGCAAGAGGCCCTGGGGTCAGTCCTGCTGTACAGTAGGGTAGGGAGCAAGCCAAAACAAAAGCCCAAAAATGACTTGAACCCTTCTATAACTAATAAATACTGTATCCCAAGCTCTTTTTTCCTTTACTTTCTTTTTACTTTTGAGACACAATCTATAGTTGAGGCTGGCCTCACACTTGTGATCTTCTTGTCCCAGTCTCCCAAGGGCTGGGATTACAGGTGTGCACTGCCATGTCAGCATTAAACTCTTTTTGAAGTTTCACTTCAGTCTTTTATTAAAATTTGTTATAAGGAGACTGTGTCTCATTGGCCATAAGCTATAAACAGTGACAACAGTATTTATGTATTGCTGTCTAAAATTTTACCTTTCTTTTTCTCTGGGTAACTGTGTGTGCTAGAGGGCAAGAAGGATAAACTTATTGATATGTACTTTTCAACACCTCCCTCAGAGGAGGCCTTCAATAAATTGAAAGGTCTGTTTTGTGAATGAGTTACTGTTTTCTCTCCTTTGTGTTTTCCCCTCATTGCTGCCTAATGCTATCTTTATTAGGACCTCTCCAACTTTCCACTGGGCTGGGATTTAGCTCAGTTGGTAGAGCACTTCGCTGTAGTCTCTGAGGTCCCGAGTTCAATTCCCAGCACCCCAAAAATGGGAGAAGGGCCTGGCAATCCACTCCCAAGGCAATCCCGAAACAGTCAGCCATTGAAAACCCTATGAGGGTTGCTATGAGTCGGATACCGACTCCCCAGCACCTAACAACAACAACAACAACTTTCCACTGTCAGGTGGAAGAGATCATCTGCCAAGGAAGGTCACTGAAAAAATGTTCAATTAACTGTACCTAGTATTATGAAATTAGCAGCTCCCACAGCCAAAGGCTTGGCCATAGACTTTGTAATATTGGAGGACAACTGACATTAAGAATCAGGATGAGCCAGGCATGGTGGCGCATGCCTGTAATCCCAGTGACTTGGGAGGCGGAGGCAGGAGGATTGCAACCAGAGGCAGTATGTGTAATTTATCGAAACCCTGTCTCAAAAAGTAAAAAAATGGCTGGGAGTGCAGCTCAGTGGTACAGCACTTGCAAAGCATGCAAGCGTCAGGCCCTGGGTTCAACCCCTAGTCCAGCAAAAATAATTATAATGATAATAATAATAATAATAATAATACCTTAGAAGCTTTAAAAAGAAAGAAAAAACACTTCATACCAGGTCTCAAGAAACTTGTCAGTATCTGGCTTTGGCTCCAGAGTGAGACGTTTTTCCAGCTCAAAGCTATGAATGGAACGTAACTTTCTCACCAATGGAACATCCTTATCTGGTTGAGTAATCTCTGATCGGACTCGAATTGGTGAACCAAGGCTTGGAGCATTGAGAATACCATTTGCTTGACCGTGGCTATTCTCCTCTTCTGTAGCAGCCTAGAAAAAATATAAAACAAAACAATGAAAAACATTTTAGGTACCATACATGGAAGAAATCACTGAAGCCTTTCAAAATAATAGAAACAAATGATTAGATGGGTTTTCAGAAGATAAAGATATTTTGGCTACTTTGCTTTATTGTATCCCTGTGTATTAACCTCTTATTAAATGAATTTTCTTAATTTATTCTCAGCTTCAGTATTATTATTATTATTATTATTATTATTTGGGGTACTGGGGGTTGAAGCCAGGGCCTCATGCCTGCATGCTCTGCAAGTGCTGGACCACTGAGCTGCACCTCAGCCCATTTTTTTTTTACTTTTTGAGACAGGGTCTCGCTAAGTTACGCAGACTCCCTCTGGTCTCGAACTTGCGATCCTCCCGCCTCCACCTCCCAAACCACTGGGATTACAGGCGTGCGCACCATGCCCGGCAGCTTCAGTATTATTTTAGTTTCGTATATTTTTGGTACAAAGGTAAATGGTTTTAAAATGTTTAATGATCTTGGCTTCTTGCATTACATCTGACCAGATGCTTACAGGACACCATTCCACTAAACTAAAACTAAAACCGGGAAAGGATATTCTCTTTGGGACATATGTGGCCTTACAAGAGTTAGGAGAGGCCACCAAACATGTTCCCCTCCCTTTATCATTCCTCTCTCAAAAACAAACAATGTCAACCACACCTGGGGCAAGAATAAGAAGTTGCTGGGGCAGAGCAGAGGGCAGAGCAGGAGGCAGCACAGAATGGTGGGACATCTAAGGATGGATGCCTACAGCAGCACAATTCCCACTCACACTAGGAGTGCAGTGAGCAAGGTAAGTTGGGACTACCTATTTGGATTAGCGATCATGAAGAACATCCCTAATTGCTCTCAAATTAGGAGTACGTTCTGGCTTTCAGCAAAATCCAGTCTTCTCTGGAGGAAGGTTCCCTAACCCCTGATTTAGGTCTGTAGGACTCCTGCCAATTATTAATGAGCAAAAAAACTAAAGGTAATCAAGCACAAAAGATGGTATGCCACCATGACTAAAAGGAGCTAAATCTAACTTAAAGAAAGAAAAATAATTATACATATTTAGATATATATAAATGAACAATCATACCTATCTAAGAAGGGAAAATACTAGCAGATCTGAAAGAAGGGGGAGGGGCTCAGCAGGTGGGAGTAGAGGTTTCGGAAGAGGGAACAGGAGGGGAAAGGAAAAGAGGAAGAGGAAAATCTCAAAATATAGGATGCAACTATTATAACATGAAAAAAAGAAAGTTAATGAGAATATAACCCATAATGGCATACAATTTTCATTGCATATTAGTTAAAATTCCTACTTTTGTCTCTTTTTTCTTCTTCAGTTTATACTGTTCTGAAAGTTACGAAAGATGATGAATGTATAAGCAAAAGTGATATAATAGTTGCATAATTGACATAGCAAATGTCTTATAACTATGTACCCCATTAACATTTATAAATAAAAAAAGATTAATAGAGTATATATTATTTGGGGGGGAATAAGAAATAATAATTTTAAAAATAATTTAAAACTCCCAAATACTTCACATATCAAACTTGTTGACAAACAAAATGTAGAACAGCCATGCACAAAATATTTAAATCAATAAGTCATTACTACAAAAAGCAACAAAAAATTGTAGTTAACTGATTGGGTTGGGATTTAGCTCAGTTGGTACAGCACTGCGCTGCAGTCTCTGAGGTCCCGAGTTCAATTCCCAGCACTGCAAAAATGGGAGAAGGGCCTGGCAATCCACTCCCACGGCAATCCCAAAACAATCATTGAAAATCCTGTGAGGGTCGCTATGAGTCGGATACCGACTCGACGGCACCCAACAACAACAACAGTTAACTGATTAAATTGATATTAAATATTCAATTAACAAATTGAACAAAAAAACTGGCCAAAGGAGGAAAAAGCCAAAGTTATTAATCGGTGAACCAGAAGACATAGTCAAAGAAATTACCATGAATGAAGGACAGTAAGACAAAGAGGAGGAAAATATAGAAAAAGATACTGAGACAAGAAGATGGAATAAATAAGCATAATATATGTTTAATTGGAGTCCTGGAAAGATAATAGAAAAAATGAAGAAGTGCCACCAGGTGCAATGACACACACTTGTAATCCCAGTGCCTCAGGAGGCAGAAGGAAGAGGATCATTTGTTTGAGGTCAAAGACAGCCTGAGGAACTTAGTGAGACCATGTCTCAAAAATATAAAAAATTAAAGAGTGGGCTGGCAGTGCAGCCCAGTGGAACAGCAGTTTCATAGTATGTGCAAAGATCTGGGTTCAACCCCTAAGTACTGAAAAAAGGAGGAGGAGGAGAAAAAGGGGAAGTAGAGGTGGTAACATTTAGGTAGAGAATGGTTGTATATAGTATTTCCCAGAAATGATACATAAATATGAATCGATACTCTGGTTTCTTTTCAGATTGTATAAATCTTTCACCTTTTACAAAACTATGACTCAAGGGACATCGGTAGTGCACATCTGTAATCACAGCAAATTGGGAAGGTAAGGCAAGAGAGACTGCGTTTTAAAAAAAAATCAAATCCAAATTTTCAGGATATCCTAAGCAAGATAAACAAAAAGAAATATATGCTTAGACACATTGTAGTTAAAATGCAGAACATCACAGACATGGAGAAGAGCTAAAAAGTAGCTGGGAAGGAAAGGTGGGGGTGGGGCAGGTCAAGGGAGAACTGATCACCTACAAAGAAAAGAAGTGGTAGAATGACAGTCAACTTCTGAGTATTAAGTACTGACACCAGAGGAAAATACAGGAGCTCTGTAACCAGCATGATCTATCTTGAAAGAATAAACATAAAACAAATACATTTTTAGACAAGCAAAATTTGAAAGAAATCTCTACCAAAAGGCTTTAAATAAAAATTTCCAAAAGAAACATTTCAGGAAAAAATATGAGCCCAGGACTTTCAGAAATGAAAGGAAATGGTAAACATCTTTGAAAATCCATATAAATACTACTAGTACAAAAGAGCAACATTGGTAACCTAATTTGGATAATTCTTTGTAAAAAGGAAAGACTTAAATGGCTGAAAGTGTGGCTCAGTGGAACAGCTTTTGCCTAGAATGTGCAAAGCCCTCAATTTGACCTACAGTGGAGGGTAGAAGGGAGGGGGAGACTCACTGAAAAACTAGAAGAGAGCCAGGCGCAATGGCACACGCCTCCAATCTTTGCAACTAGTAGAGGTAGAGGCAGGAGGATGGTGAATTTGAAGCCAGAGGCAGCCTGCATAATTTAGTGAGACCTTGTCTCAAAATAAAAAGTAAAAAATGAGCTGGAGGTGCAGCTCAGTGTTACAGCATTTGCAAAGTATGAGCAAGATCCTGGGCTGACACCTTCTAGTACCACCAAAACAAAACAAACAAAATAACCAATAACAAAAAACTAGAAAAGAACTAAATACTGGGAGAGAGATGACTAAAATTAAAATGTTCTAAGGTTCTTGCAATACCAGAAAGGTGGTTAAGATACTGTTTAATTTCAGACTCTAAGTTAAAAATACATGGGAAATTTCAAGAATAACTATTAAAATAATAGAATTAGAACATTTACCCAAAAAAATGTATTTTAAGACAGATTTTTCCTTTCTTTTTTTCTTTTTCTTCTTCTTCTTCTTCTTTTTTTATTTTTTTCCAGTACTAGGGAGCTGAACCCAGGGCCTAGCGTTTACTTTACAAGGGCTCTAACATTGAGCTGTACCCCTAGCCTTCTTTAAAGAAAAAAAAAAATTTTTGAAGCAGAATCTTGCTAAGTTAGGCAAGCCTCAAACTTGTGATCCTCCTGCCTCTGCCTCCCCAGCTGCTGAGATTATAGATGTGCACTACCACGCCTGGTGTGAGACAGGTTCTTGCTATCTTGCCCAGCCTGGCCCCGAACTCCTGGGCTCAACCATCCTCTTGCCTCAGCTTTCTGAGTAGCTGGGCCTACAAGTATATGCCACCATGTTCAGTTCAAACGAATAGAATTAGAATGTTTAAATCTCAGAATTACAAAGAATAAATAGATGAAGAAACAACAAATCAACAAAATCTATAACCCAAAAAAGTGGGCAAGGACCAAAAATTGCACAGAAATTAAGATAGGAGAAACAAGTTCAAATAAAAATGAGTCTAAATGTAAATTAATAAACTGACTAATTAAAACATTGGGGGCTGGGATTTAGCTCAGTTGATAGAGCACTGCTCTGCATTCTCTGAGGTCCAGAGTTCGATTCCCAGCACCGCAAACATGGGAGAAGGATGTGACAACCCACTCCCAAGGCAAACCCTCTATGAGGGTTGCTATGAGTGGGACATGACTCGACGGCACCTAACAACAACAACAACAATTAAAACATTAAAATGGAGCCAGGCAAGGTGGTGCATGCTTATAATCTTGGCAACCTGTGAGGCAGAGGCAAAAGAACCACAAGTTTAAGGGCAGAGGCTACCTGTGCAATTTAGCAAGACCCTGTCCCAAGATAAAAAATATAAAATAGGCTGGGGGTGCAGCTCAGTGGTAGAGAGCTTGCAAAGTATGTGCAAGGCCTTGGGTTCAACTTCCCAGTATGACAAAAAATAAAATAAAATAAAAGAAGTAACACTGCCTATTTATATGCCACTTACATACAACAGGGCTGGGGATGTAGCTCACTGGTAGAACATGTGCTTAGTTTGGAAGAGACCCTGGGTTCAATCCCTAGCACTGCATTAGGTAGAGCGGGTCAAACTAGAATAATAAGGACAGGAAAATATGCAAAGATAAAGAATGAAAAATGATATACTAGGCCTGTATTATTTAAAAATTGGAATAACTGTATTAATAGCTGATAAAATATAATTTAAATACCAAAAGAAAAAAATTCTATTCACTTGGAAGATGTAAGAATTCTGAACTTGTACCTACTTAACTCATGAGTGAAAAAAATCATTATGGAAAAATATTTAGAACAGAATGAGAATGAAAGTACAATAGAGCAACACTTTGGGATGCAGTAACAGACACTTCCTTCTCTGCTTGTCTGTTTCACTTTGCTCTTCTAGTTTCTTGAAGTAGAATTTAGATTATTGATTCGAAACCTTGTATCTTTTCTAATATAAGCATTTTAGTGCCATATATCTCCCTCTCAGTGCTGCTTTAGGTGCATCCTAATCACTTGTAAAAATTTCCTGTGAGGCTTCCTTTTTGTGGATTTTTTGTGCTGTTTAATTTTTTGTGGATTTTGTGGATTTTTTGTGCTGTTTAATTTCCAATTGTTTAGAGATTTTCTTGTTGTCATCTCTTACTTAGTTTAATTTCATTATGGTAAAAGAACATATGCTTTATGATTTAAGTTGTTTTAAGTTAGTTAAAGTTTGTTTTATTATTTTGCTTCCATGGAATCCAGGGCAACAGAGTGGCTATCTTGATGGGGATAGAAGAACAAATTTAGAAGGAATATGTTATAATGTTTCAGATCATGGATCAGATGATAGGTTTAAATAGGTTTATATTATTTATGCTTTAAAATTATATATATTTACATGTAAGTAGATTTTAAACGATAATAAAATAGCCATTTGGAATTTTTCTCCTAGACGATAGATAAATCCTTAAAGCTACAACCTCCATCCAAGCACTTTCTCATTTATGTATTTTTTGCTTATACTTTTATTTCAGTCACTTCTTCCATAAGATATTTCTCCAACTCCCACCCCTACCTACATGAATTCCAATTACTTTTTTTTTTTTTTTGCGGTACTGGGGGTTGAACCCAGGGCCTCGCGCCTGCATGCTCTGCAAGTGCTGGACCACTGAGCTGCACCTCAGCCCATTTTTTTATTTTTTACTTTTTGAGACAGGGTCTCGCTAAATTATGCAGACTGCCTCTGGTCTTGAACTTGCGATCCTCCTGCCTCCGCCTCCCGAGCCGCTGGGATTACAGGCGTGAGCCACCACGCCCGGCCCTGAATTCCAATTACTTTTAATGTTCATGTTTTATACAATGTTTAGCCTTATATTATATTTGGTTGTGTATACATGTTATTACCAAGACAGATTATAAGAGCCTCCCTTAGCAAATTACAAATAGGAAGTGCTAAATTGAACTTTGTTTGTTTGTTGAATTTATGAAAGAATAAATAAATCTACAAGGTCAGTGACTTGGCTTCACTTCAGTATTTAGCTTAATGCTTTATTTAGATGTTCAAAATGAGAGCTTACAACGCAGCACATACTATAAATTCAAAAATCTGCATATCACTGTAATAAATAAAGGACAATTACTTGGAAGCAAAACCATCTGCCATTTAAATTTCACCGAGATTGCTCAGCACAGTGGCACAAGCCTGTAATCCCAGTGATTTGGGAGGCAGAGGCAGGAGGATTGCAGTTTTGGGGCCAGAGGCAGCCTGTATAACTTAGACTTTGTCTCAATTAAAAAACATATAAAAGTGTTGGAGGTACAGCTCAGTGGCAAAGTACTTCCAAAGTATATACAAGGCCCTAGGTGTAGCCTCCCAGTACTGCAAAAAATAAAAAATTAAATTTCACTGAGATTAAATAGTGAACATGGGTAAAAGAAAAATAAAGTAAGTTTTTATGTCAAATGACATTTTACTGTCTCATATAAACAGATATCCATGAAATGTCAACTGAGAATGCCACTAGTGATTTCTGCTGTAAGAACAGTTTTTTGGCAGTTTACTGCCAAAGAGACAGCACCAGTTGATGTTACAAAAATATGAGACTAAGGGCTGAGGGTGTAGATTAGAGGTAGAGTATGTGTTTATTAGCATGCAGGAGACCCTGGGTTCAGTCCTCAACACCAAAGACACACAACAACCCTGACACCGACTCCGTGTCTCCTTTTTACCATTCATTTCTAATTTTTTTTTTTTTTTTTTTTTTTTTGGTGGTACTTCAGGTTGAACTCGGGGCCTTACACATACTTTGCAAGTGCTCTACCACTGGGCAGCACCTCCAGCCCATTTTTTATTTTTCCTTTTGAGACACGGTCTTGTTAAATTCCACAGACTGCCTTTAGCCTTGAACTTGAGATCCTCCTGCCTCAGTCTCCCAAGTTGTTGGAGTATAGGCCTGTGCCCCCATGCCCAGCTCATTCCTCATTACTATTAGCCCAGATAGTACTTACTCAACAGCCAGATCACATTGTGGCATATCACAGGTATGCAGAGAATATTTTTGCAAATGCCTTCCATGACTAAAAGTATATACCTGCTATACTGTGTTCCCACAGTTAGGATTCTCTTGAAATCCTAACTCTAAAAGGGATAGTATTAGGAGACAGGGCCTTTGGAAGGTGATTAGGTCATGGAAACAGCCCCATCATAAGATTGGTGTCCTTATAAAGGACCCAAGAGACACCTCTTTGCCCCTTCTATCATCTAAGGACACAATAAGAAGGAACTAGAAGGTGGGTCCTCACCAGAGCCCCAAATCTACCTTGATCTTAGAGCTCTCAGCCTCCAGAACTGTAAGAAATAAATTTCTGTTGTTTATAAGGTATTCATTTTATGGCATTTATTATAGCAGCCCAAAAGTACTTAGACAATATCCTTAAGTTTTTAAAAATTATATCATTTAATAACTATCCAAAGATAGGGGCTGGGATTTAGCTCAGTTGGTAGAGTGCTGCTCTGCACTCTCTGAGGCCCTGCATTCGTTTCCCAGCACCACAAAAATTGCAGAAGGACCCAGCAACCCACTGAAACAATCCTGAAATAATCAACCATTGAAAACCCTAGTAATAGCAGAGAAGTACCAACATAGTGCTGGGCATGGCAAAGTGTCGGGGAGCATTTCCTTCTGTTGTAAATGGGGGTCCCTATGCATCAGATCAACTCAACAGCACCTAACAACAACATCTAAAGATAGGACAAGTTCCTCAGAATTGATCACAGAAGATTCCTGACAGTATATATTAGCATTCATAAAGTATGTCTAGTCAACTTTCTATCAACCATGTTAATAAAACAAGTCCTAAGCCTCATTCAACACCTATAAATTTAACCTCCTTCCCAACTAAACCTTTATAAAAATACTTGAGCACCACAACAAACTGATCGCTAACTCATTGTCCCTCCATCCTACTATCTTCATCTTACCTTTTATGAAAGAGGAAAGACCAAGGAACAATAAGATGAAAGAAAAGTTTAGGGATAATCTGCCTCAAGATAATCAAAAATTATCCATATAATTCAGAAATCTGTATCTCTTCTCATACTGACAAAAGTACCTGCTTGCAATTCTCTCTCTCTCTCTCTCTCTTTTTTTTTTTTTTTTTTTGCAGTACTGGGGATTAAACCTAGGGGTTTGAGTTTGTATGCTTTGCAAGTGCTGGACCACTGAGCTGTACCCCCAGCCCATTTTTTTTTTACTTTTTTGAGACAGAGTCTCGCCAAATTATGCAAATTACCTCTGGTCTCCACCTTTTGATCCTACTGCCTCCACCTCCTGGGCTTCTGGGATTACCACCGTGCCTGGTGCTCTGCTTGCAACTCCAATGAAGAAAAACCATGCCATTTGTTTAACACCTATTTCATCAGCTCATAATCAGTTCGATAATTTCCACTTCTAACCCTCCTTACTTCCTCACTTCCATTTGAGACAGTGTTCACAATGGATACTCACAGTTCAACCAGCCCACACGAAAAAGGAACAGTTTTGCCACATTATTTGGAAAGACTATTACCTTATATTCTATAGATATTTCTCTTCTTTTAGTCTTAATGTCTGATTTCTTGCGAATCTATTTTCTCTCCCTTTTAATTTTTTTCTTTTTTTGCAGTGCTGGAGATAGAACCTCATGCATGCTAGGCAAACTCTGTACTACTGAGCTACACTCATGGTCATGTTTGTTTGTTATGATTTTTTGAGACAGGGTCTCTCTATGTAGGCCTGGGGTGCCTGGAACTTGTTACACAGACCAGGATGGCCTCAAACTTATGACTCTGCCTCCTGAATGCTGGATTACAGATGTGCTCCACCATGCCCAGATTATTTATTTATTTTCTTTTTTGCGATACTGGGTGTTGGACCCAGGGCCTCGTGCTTCCATACTCTGCAAGTGCTGCACGTGCACTGAGCTGCACCCCCAGCCCATTTTTTACTTTTTGAGACAGGGTCTCACTAAATTATGCAGACTGCCTCTGGTCTTGAACTTGCGATCCTCCAGCCTCCGCCTCCCGAGGCCACTAGGATTACAGATATGCGCCACTGCGCCCAGCTCCAGATTATTTATTTTAAAAATACCTTTATTTTTTCCATAAAATACAAGATGAAGATTAATGTTTGGTGTCCACAATATGAATGGTATGAGTGAAATTAGCCAAGATATTGTAAATACACACACACACACACACACACACACACACACTCACACACACACACACACACACACACACATATATATATATATATGGTGGTTTTATTTATTTTTTTTTTTGTGGTACTCGGGGTTGAACCCGGGGCTTTGCACTTACATGCTTTGCAAGTGCTGGACCACTGAGCTGCACCCCCCCCAGCCCATTTTTATTTTTTTCACTTTTTGAGACAGGGTCTCACTAAATTACGCAGACTACTTCTGGTCTCGAACTTGCGATCCTCCTGCCGAGCCACTGGGATTACAGGTGTGCACCACTGCGCCCGGCTGGTAATTATATTTAAATACCTAGCAATACAATGTTCTATTTATTCCTCACTCAAAATTGACAATCATGCTACTTTGTGGCAATAATAAGACAAAAGTAATAAGGAGATAGATATCACTTCCTGTGCAAGAAATACACACCTTACAAATTCCAGGCTTTATTTTGTTCTTGTTGGCATCCATCTCTTCCCAGACATCTTTCTCCTGGGGACGAGGGTGACCCAGAGATCCAGGCAATTTATCTGGTGACACACCAATGGGTATACCATTCTCCCCATCACTAAGCTGTTCATCTGGAAACACCTCATCTGTATTTTCTCGAAGCAAGTCTCCAGGGATGGGAGTGGCATTGGCAATTCTAAAAGTGAGGGCAAGATAAAAAATGTAAAACTCTAACAAAGCAAAATAAAGCCTGGTACCATGGCTCACATCTATAATCCCAGCAATGTGGGAAGCTGAAGGAGGAGGATCACAGGTTTTAGGTCAGAGGCAGCCTGCACAATTTTCCAAGATCTTGTCTCAAAATAAAAAATAAAAAAGAGCTGAGGTACAGCTCAGTGGTGAAGCATTTGCCTAGTATGCATGAGGCTCTGGGTTCAACCCTAAGTATTATAAAAACAAAACAAAAAAACACAGCAGAATAGAAAGTCACAATAAGACTCTTGTATATTTTGTTTCTGGATTTAAGTGATGAAGTCCATATGCAATTAAGAGTTAAAAAAATACCCTTTTTGAAAACAGGTCATTCCAAATCTATAAAATAAAACTTTTCTAAATTTTGAGAATTCAGAATTTTCAAACTGATTTTATTTTATTTATTTTTCAGTACGAGCAGTTTAACCCCAGACCTCATGCATGCTAGACAAGTGCTCCACCCAATGAGCTGCACCCTCAATCCTCTGCCCATTTTTAAAAATTGGAGACAGAGTCTCACTAAGTTACATAGGCTGCCTCTCACCTCCAACATGTGATCTTTCTGCCTCACTCAGCCTCCTGAGTCACAGGGATTATAGGTTTTGGGTCACAGCACTTGTCTTCACACTGATTTTAAAATACAAATTCTCATGCAGTAACTCACTGATTTGGCTATCACATCAAACATCAGAACCATCTGGTCTATGTTTTGAGAACTCTTCATCAATTATAGTTAACATTCTCTGTTCTTCACTCTTTTCCCCCCAGTACTGAGGATTGAACCCAGAGCCTCACACATGCCAGGCAAGCACTCTACCACTGAGCTGCACCCACACTTTGTTTTTATTTTTTATTTTGAGACAGAGTCTTGCTAAGATCCTCATGCTGCCTCTAGCCCCAAACTCACGATCCTCCTGCCTCAGCCTCCCGAGTTGCCGGGATTAGAGGCATGTGCTATGGCACGTAGCTCTTCACTCATTTTTCTTAGAGAATAAAAACAATTGTATACAGGAAAATATTAAGTAGGATAAGGAAATGAGTAGGTGTCACATCTATGGTTTTACAGTATAAAAGTACACTGTTTTTCATTTATGGACTTTTTACTAAGCATCTATTACATGTGAGGCCCTAGTGACACAAACAGGAGGAGGGAATTTTTGCCACACAGGAAAAGCTAGAAATTCTGTATTACTTAGTTCATACAGTTCTGCAGGAAGAAAACAAAAAAATATTAATTGGTATTTGTCCTTCTCCTTCTCCTTTTGAGAAAGGGTTTTGCTATGTGGCCAGGCTAGCTTTGAACTCATGTTTCTTCTGTCTTACCCTCCCAAGTGCTGGGGTTACAGGTATGTGCCACCACCCCCAGCTATATGTTTTCTTCAAAGTAATTCCATCTCCCATTTAGAAGGTTAATCACTTCATCCTTAGATTCCTGGTCCACAAGAGGCTCTTTAGTTCTCAGGCATCATTCACTAAGTGAAAAGGCCTCACCCAGCTCTAACATTCTATAACTACAAGTACTAGTTTTTTTATCTTTGTTTTTTCCTACATTGTTGGCTAAACACAGTATTTAGCAATGAAACTTCTTTTTACTGGTCATCTGGAATATCACAATGTATGAAAATACAATCAGTATATGTGCTGACACACGCAGTCATTCTGAGTGGCAAAATAGGCACCATCTCAGAGAATCATTAGAAGGACAGCAGTTATAGTTTGGCCTTGGTGTCATAGTACTTCATCTGTTGGTGAGAAAGCCAATGATTTCCCAGGGACTTGTTCTTCCTGACTTGATGATCTTTACTATTTGTTTGGCCTAAATTGGTCAATGATAGATGAACCTCTTTATCAGTAAGTTGAGAACAGGTTATTAGGCAGGAGTCAGGAATCAGGGACAACGGCCAACTCCCTCTTTATACTATCCTCTCCTTATTTTACATGTCGTTGTCATAGTGATGCCATGTACAACAGAACAAAATGCTCCCCTACACTGTGCCAGGCACACAATCTTTTTTGTGTTTAAGTTGTCTATTGTAGCCACCGTGTCAATCCATCTAGTTGAGGGTCTTCCTTTTTTTCATTGACCTGCCACTCTCCTAGAAGTGATGTCCTTCTCTAGGGATTGGTCCCTCCTGACAACATGTCCAAAATATATAAAATGAAGTCTAGCCATCCTTGATTCCAAGGAGCACTCCAGTTGCACCTCTTCTCGAACAGATCTATTGGTCCTTTTGGCAATCCATGGTATATTCAATATTCTTTTCAGCACCATAATTCAAAAGCATCAATTCTTCTCTTGTCTCCTTAATTCAACATGGAACTCTCACAAGCATATTATGCAACCAGAAATACCACAGCCTGAGTTAGGCACACCTTAGTCTTCAATATGACATCTTTACTTTTCAATACTTTAAAGAGGTCTTTTGCAACAGTGTTTCCCAATGCAATGTGTCTTGTGATTTTTTGACTGTTTCTTCCACAGGTGTTGATTATTAAACAGAGTAAAGCAAAATCTTGGAAAATCTCCATCTTTTCTCCATTTATCATGAAGTTGCGTAGTGACCCAGTTGTAAGGATTTTTCTTTTGTTGATATTGAGGTGCAATCCCTACTGAGGGCTGTGTTCTTTGATCTTCATCAGTAAATGTTTTAAATCCTCTTCACTTTCAGCAAACAAAGTTGTGTCATCTGCATAATGCAGGTTGTTAATGAGTCTTCCTCCAATCCTGATACCATGTTCTTCTTCATAAAGTTAAGCTTCTCAGATTATTTGCTCAGAACAGATTGAAGAGGTACAGTGAAAGGATACAATCCTGACATACATCCTTCCTGACATCTTCAAAATATTATCCATAATTTGTTGTGATCTACACAAACAATGACACAACTATCCATCCTTCCTCTCATCAGAAAGAAAAGGGACTTGCCCCTGGATGCTTTCTCTCTTTATAAATCATTGCCAACTACCAAGCCCCTGAACAAGCCTCATGAAATGACCAGACTATGACCTTCCATTGGTGGTGACCTGTAAGGGCAAATTTAAAGGAAATCTGCCTACCCGCCCCCCCCACCCATCCATGTCCCACGGCTTCTAGTCAGTAATATGCATGTGCCCAAGGCACAGTTATAACTTGGTATGTCAATTAATTATCATAAAAGGTGGAACTAGTCAAATAATCCCCACTCCACACTCCCCCTCCACCAACATCTCTGAGCTCATAAAAATGCTACCCCAACTACACTCAGTGTGACATCCCATGCAAGGGCACCTGTGCTGCTCCCCAGTACATATGCTTTTGCTTCCTCAAATACTTCCTCTTCTAAATAAAACCTCTGCTTATCTATAAATTCTTTTATTTATGAGACTAAAAGCATGGATCAAAGGGGTCTGACCTCCCTTGTTTACTGTCCCTACCACAGATTATGTGTCAATTTCCTAGAAAAGCACTGATAAGAGCTCAGTGTGGTGGGGCACACCTATAATCCCAGCTGAGGCAGGAAGATCCTAAATTGAGACCAGCTGGGGGTACATAGTGTGACCCTAACTCAAACATCAAAATAACAAACCACTGATAATGGCTCCCAAGAAACTTTATACCTTATAAACCTTATAAAGTAGTCCCTGTAGTTTTGACTCTGAAAACATTAAAAAGGTAGTTTGGTCTAAGATAATTAAAATGAACAGACTTCTTATAAAAATAATTAAAGAACATGAATAAATTGGCTATGAAAATATTTTTCAGATATGAGTTCAATATAATTTATTTACTGATGCAAGACTTAACAATGGATACTAACATATGTGCTACATAGTGATTCAAATGGATTTTTAAAATCCAAAAACTTATTGGAAGAATTTTTATTCCCAAGAAAAGGGAAAGGCAAAGGAATGAATACTTGAATTTGGAAAGCTTAGCCTATTAGCATTTATTTATTTATTTATTTTAACATTTTAATCACTCAGTGTTCTTTCAAATCCTTTTTCCTTTATGCCCTGCATTGGATTCCTTATTTCCAACTATTCCAATTCTTCCACATCTCCTTCTGCCACTCCTCAGGAAATAAACCACATCTTTACCTATAAAACTGCTAATATTTTCACTCAATTCTAGTTTTCCTCTTCCTTCCCTTCCTCCTTGCCCCTTAGTATTGAAGGGCTGAACCTGTGGCAGGGTAGAAAGGGAGGGAAATTTGGGGGACATAGAAAGGGAAAGAGCTTTTACCCCAACTTTGACGCACCTACCAAGAAAAGTGTTGTGAGGACTGCCTGCATAGCAACATTACTTTTGAGAGATTTTAAGCTAAAAAAGAAAGATTATTGAAATAGCAGTAAGCTATACTAAGGGTCAAAATACATGTAATTTCTAAATTTAACCTAATCTCACAAATGGGATTAGGGGTCTTGCTTATGCCCAGACAACTCCCTTGTGACACCTTTCTGTAAACCTACCTTAGTGATACCTTTCTAAACTCACCTTGTAAAGTCAAGTACATATACATGCATTGTAAAGACATCTAAGGGCTTCTCTCTCTTCTCTTAAGAAGCCTGTGTTTATGTCTCAAATACATACTATTAAACTCGATCACTTTGTTTCACTCTCTGGCTCATCCTCAAATTCTTTCTGCAATGAATCCAAGGACCTGGCTTAAACAAGAAGTCCTGACTAGGGGAACTCCTCAGGCAAGGAGGCACACTGGGCTGCCTATCTCACCACCACTGACAAACCCTAGGCCTTGAGTGCACTTTGTAAGTGTTCTACCACTGACCTACAACCCCAGACCCCTTTTTAATATTTTTTATCTTGCGATGGGGGTCTAAGTTATACAGGCTGCCTTTGGCCTCAAACTTGCGATCTTCCTGCCTCTGCCTCCTGACTCGCTGGGATTGTAGGTGTGTGCTATTGCACCCAGCTTCCCTTCTTATTTCTTATGCTTCAGGCACTCACACATCTCCACTCAGGCTCTCCTCCACATGATTCAGGTTCTTCTTCCATCCTCCCCACCCATTTGCATTTATTCCTTTTTATTACTTTCATATTAAATTTTCTTCCTTTTCCTAAACTCTGATCTAAATATGGTGTTTGACACAGGGAGAGAAATGATTCCTTCTTAAGAAAATGATCACATGTTTAGGCATATAAATAAGTCAGTGTGAAACTACTGTTAGCACATGTTCTGTGCTTGCAGCCAAGGTATAGCAGAAGCAGATTAAGAGGAAACAGACAAACCAAAAACAAAAATTGCAAAGCTAAAAGGGACTATATTTAATACAGGTAGAGGAAAAAACCATTAAATACAAAAGACTAAGAACATGGAAATAGCTGGATGTGCTGGTGCACAAGTGGCTCAAGAGGCTGAGACAAAAGGATCACAAGTTCCAGGGCAGCCCAGGCTACAAAGCAAGACCTTGTCTCAAAAACAAAAAAACAAAGCAAAAAAACCAACAAAAAAAACCCAAAATGAAACAAACAATAAAAAGCCAGGCACCTGTCTATAATCCCAGCACTCAGCAGGCTGACGCAGGAGGATTGTTAAATTCAAGGCCAACCTGGATTACTACATAACAAGTTCCAGGCCAGCTTGAGCTACATAGGGAGACTCTGTCTCGAAAAATCAAAAGCAACAAAACAAAACAAAAACAAAATCACAATAAAATAAACCATGGAAATACAGCATAATCTGTTCCTAAATATTTCATGTAAATTAAATCACTTTCATAAGAAGAACACTATATATTTTGCTCCCAGGATTTCATATACTCTTTAGAAATTCTCTAGAAATATAATGCTTCCTCTCACTTTGAAGAAATCTTACTGTTATTTGACATCAAGCCATAAATTCCAAGCTCCCATTTCACAGCGTGATCCATTAGTATTTTCTAAAAAAGTAACTCCAAAGGCATAAACAAGAGCAAGGTTAACTCAAGGAAATCCATAGGCTTTCCCATATGTCTTAGCACTTGATCATCTGAGGGAATTTGGATGAACTAAAGGAAATTCCCACCAGTACAAACCATCCAGAACAGGCATCACTGAGTAAACTTTATAGGACATACCCGATTGCAGCAGGGGTCAAGCGAGTGTGCAACTGAGGAGTGGTAGAGGTGGTGGTGGTGGTTAAGGAGCCATCAGTTCCAGTCTTCTCCCAGTCAAAAGGGTCACTCTCAATTACTCCAAAGGTCTTGATGCTATTTTCAAACACGGATGTAAGAAGCTAAACCACAAAGATAAAACTAGAGTAAGCCAACAGTAAACATGGTCACTTTCTTCTGTAAGAGAAAGCACTCCAGATTCATAAAAAGGTTTTACAGAATGATATTCTTCAAACCTAATGGTTCAAAGAGGGAAACTTGAATAAGGACTATAAGTGGATGATGGCATTGAATTAATGTTGATTTTTCTCAGTTGAGGTACTAGTTTGTAGTTATAGAGAAGAATATTTCTATTTTTGGAAGATACACAATGAAGCATCATATTTATAACTTACTCTCAAACGTTTCGGCAAAAGTAAATGTGTGGTATGTATATGTGTATGTGTATATGTATGTGTAGTCAGCTGAACCATCCATTTGGTCATTTATTTTACAAAAGGACATTTTTATATGGTTCAACCTAAATAGACAGTATTAACAGTTGGTGTGTCTAGGTAAAGAGACAAGTAGTTTTTTTTTTTTTTTTTTAGAATGTCATGGTTTGAATATAAAGTGTCCCCCAAAGGTCATGTGGCTTATTGTTTAGTCCCCAGCTGGTGATGCTGTCCTGGGAGGTTGTGGAACTTTCAGAGGCAGGTCTAGCTTGGCTCACCCTGGGGGTGAGCCTTTGGAGATTTTTACCCTAGATCACAGCCCTAATCATTCTGTGTTCCTAGTATCCCATTCCCTGAGGTCATCCTGCCAATGTGGCCTTGTCTGCCCTGCTGCCATTATGGACTAATTGTCTGTGACCTCCCAATAAGACTCTTCTCCTGTAAGTTTGTTTAGGTTGGTTTTTTCCTGCTACAGCAATGACAGCTGATTAATACACTGGGTTTGAAAATTTCTTATCTCTCTCTTCTCTCTCTCTCTCTCTCTCTCTTTCTCTCTCTCTCAGGAGGGTGGTACTGGGAGGTTGAACTCAGGGCTTCACACATACTTTGCAAGTGCTCTACCACTGGAGCCACATCTCTAGTCCATTTTTCACTTTTTATTTGAAACAGGGTGTTGCTAAGTTATGCATGCTGTCCCTGGCCTAGAACTTGAAGTCCTCCTGCCTCCACCTCCTGAGTTGCTGGGATCACAGGTGTGCACCACTGCACCCAGCCATCATGATTTCTCTTACTCTGTTGGTATTCTGTCTTCTGAGATTGATCTTGTACAGTTCCTGGCTCAAACCTAAAGTCACCACTTCTTCATTGAAAAAATTTGCACATATTTGAGGCTTCAAAAAGATTACTCTGGCTATTAAGTGGATAATAGGTGCCATAAACAAGGATGAGGATGAAGGTGCTAAGAACAGATTAGGAATAATTAGGAGACTACCATCAGTTGAACCAGAATGGACACAGTAGAGGTAATAAGAAGTGGTAGGATTTGGATATAATTTGGCACTAGAGCCAAAAGACCTTGTTTATGGATTAGATGAAAGCTATGAGAGTAAAAAAAGAACAAAGAATAATTTAAATGTTCATCATGAGCCACTGTGTAAAGGCCGAGAGATGGAAAGCAGTTGAGTTTGGGGTTATGGGGATATTGACATTTTGTGGAGTTTAGGGAGAAACAAGGAATACAGACAAAAATTTGGGCATCATCAGCATATAAATATCAATAGGTATTATTTTCTTTGTAGCATGAGTCAAATGCAACTCAATGGCACCTAACAACAACTATTATTTAGAGCCATAGGACCAGCTGATATTTCTTGTGTGCTGTTAAGTTGGGTCCTAGTCATAGCATCCCTATGTACAACTGCACGACACACTCGCCCACACTGTGCCATGCCCAGCACTACGTCAGTGCTTCTCTATTATTCACAGGATTTTCAATAGCTGATTGTTTTGGAGGCAAGTGGGCTGTTAGGTCCTTCTCCCAAGCCTACAGTGCCTGGTGTTCCCAGGCGCCCTCCCACCCAGGTACTAACCAAGTCTGACCCTGCTTAGCTTCTGAGATCTGACGGGATCAGATGCCACAGTGGTACTGCTGCAGGCATTAGAGGCAAAGAGCTACAGAAAACACAAGGGCCAGTTATGGCAGCATGCCTATAATCCAAGTATGAGAGAGGCTGAGGCAGGAAGATCCTGAGTTTGACCCCAGTCTGGGTTATATAGGGAGACCCTGTCTCAAAACAAAATAAAACAAAACAAACAAACAACAAACAAACAAACAAAAAACACACAGGAGAGGAAGAAGGTAGACTAGGACGTAGTATTTGGAAACTGAAGTGCCAGACCATGGACTCTCCCCTCGTTCACTGAAATCCAGGTTCCTGTGGATTCTCAGAGTGAAATGTATACTTCCTGGAAGGTCCAGTCTCTATTCATGAAGCAGCCCTGGCCTTGTGAGCATGTAAACTGCTCCTACTGAATTTAATGTCTGTTCTGTGTGCAACAGGAAGAGTACCTAACACTTTTTATGTCAGACATCCTTTTATTTCCTTACATTTATCAAAGTATTCTAAACCTTAGGAAATGTATTCCATTGCATTGGGCTTCAAATCAGAAACAGCTGGTTACACTGATGGTGATACTAGAGACCAGCTTCAGGAGGCAGAAAGCGAACAAGAAACAAAGAAATAGGAGGGAAGCTAAAAGCACTGTGGCACTTAAAGGCACCCCAGTGGGAACAAATGGTGGGACTGAGCAGAGCTCTGCAGATATTTTAAAGAGAAAAAATATTTCCTAGCTAGAAAAATTAATTTCTAGTTGAGGACCAGAGTGGCTATAAATTTTAATCTTCATCAGACTGGGGACAATAGAAAAAGGACAAATTAAGGACTTTTTTTTTTTGCAACTGAATTTATTATGTCATATTTGGTTAAGATACGTAATAAAACTGGAAAACCCTCATTCAGCTACTCATTCAGATTTCAGAATAATTTAGTCACTTTAAAAATCATTCATTAATATAGTAGTGTGTGTATATGTGAATAACGTGAATATTTTCTTTTCAGTAGTGGGAGTTGAATCCCCACGTTAGGCAAGTGCTCTACCCTGAAGCTGCACCCGCAGCCTTTTTTCATTTTTTTATTTTGAGCCAGGGTTTTGCTAAATTGTGAAAGTTACCTCTTGCCTCAAGCTCACGATCCTCCTGCCTCAGCCTTTCAAGTGGCTGGGATTACATGTGCACCATAACGCTTAGCACTCCTGCTTGTTTGTACTCTGATATTACTCGGGAATAAAAACTTTCCAATTAGAATAAGGGCTCATTGTGGCAATGATTCCCAAACTGGAATGGAGACAGGGCAAAATCTGAAAAAACTCTCCCCGATGAGTCTGACACTTCCCTGTAAGGAAGGCATGCCCTCATATGTCTCTATTGATAATCAATGGAAATCTAGTATATGTCTGACTCTTACAATTTTTTTTTTCTCTCTAGTGCTGGGGATCTAACCCAAGAACTCATATACACTAAGCACCTACTCTATCACTGAGCTACACCCCCAGCCCCTACTTCTTTTATATAATAATACAGTCTTGTTGTTTGGTGCCATTGAGTCAGTGTATGATTCAGCAACCCTACATACAACAGATGAAACACTATTGTTAGTGCTTCTCTGCTATTCATAGGGTTTTCAATGACTGTTTTTTGGGAGTGAGTTGCCAGGTCCTTCTCCCAAGCCTACAGGACCTGGTGTTCCCAGGTGGTCTCCCATCCAAGTACTAACTAGGTCCAACCCTGTTTAGCTTCAGAGATCATATGGGATCAGATGCCACAGTGGTTACAGCTGAAGGCAATACAGCTTTAGAAAATATATTTAATTTAGAGCCCACGTTTCTTAAACTAGGGTAATGTATTCCCCTAGAAGATGTAGCCACATGTCATAGAGTTTAAAGTCACCTGTTAAACGTAGCACAGTTTCCTGGAACATTTTATTTAGAGGCATGACATTCATTATAATTTTTGTTAATTTCTTTTGTTTGGTTTTTTGAGACAAGGTCACATTATACATCCTAGGCTGGTCTTGAACTCCCAATCTCCCTGTCTTAGTCTCCTATGTGCTAGGATTACAGGCGAGCACCACATCTGGATTTATTATAATTTTTATAACACAAAAACCGAAGAGATAAGAAAGAAAAATACAAATGAACTTGTAAGATAAATTAAGATAATGTAAATGAAATTTGGATTTGTGGCTGATACTTTAAGATTAGTCTTAGACCTCTTGGGAAATATGCTACAAGAATGATCTGTGAATACAGTGAAAAACAATAGAAGTATATATAACATCATGAGGAAAGTGAATCTTCCTTGAGGCCACTGAGAGAAAATGAGGCTACTGAGAGAAAGTGAGGCCACTGAGAGAAAGGAAAGTGTGTGTGGGGTGGTGGGGAATAAAAGAAGAGGGGAGCTTGAAGGTATGGACAGGCAAAAATGCAATGTTAATTTTTTCTTTTTGTTTATTTTTCTTTTGGTTGTTGTTGCCTGTTTTGCGGTTTCTTTCCTCCTTATACTGGGGGTTAAACCTAGGGCCTTGCATATGTTAAGGAAGTGCCCTACCACTGGGCTGCATCTACCACTGGGCTAGCCCCTACTATTACTTTTTTTAAATAGAGTCTTACTGAATTGTGCAGGCTGCCTCTGACCTCGAACTCACAACCCTCTTGTTTTGCCATCTTGAGTCACTGGGATTACAGGCCACCGCCACCCAGTTTGTTGCTTGTTTTTAGAAGCAGGGTCTTGCTATGTAGCCCAGGCTTGTCTTGAGTTCATGATCTTCCTGCCTCAGCCTCTTGAGTGCTGAGATTATAGGCATGTACCACCATGCCTGGTCTGCAATGTTATTTTTTATTTGGCTACTGTTGTGGATTATTTGTGTCAGTCTCCCTTCTTATGAGTAAGAGGCAGTCCACTTTTTTTTTTTTTTAACTGTTTGTTTAGAGACAGGATCTCGATATGCAGCCTAGGCTGGCCTTGAACTTACTATCCTTCTGCCTCAGCCTCCTTTGTGTTGGAATTATAGGTGTTTAGTACCATGCTTTGTTTGAGGTGGTCCATTTTTTGTTAAAATGACTTATAATGGGATATGCAATGAAATGATTTTTTAAAAGAAAATTATTCACTATATAAAAGGTAATAATATGGGGTATAATGTCTGGATAATGAAATTTTTTACTTTTCTATAATTTCTAAATTTCTGTAATGACTGTGTATGATTTTTAATAACTAGAAAAAATTTAACTAACAAAAATGTATTCTCTAAAATAATTTGATTATCTGTGTATTCTCTAATCTGCACACTTTCAATAGGTTATGTTGTTGTTGTTAGGTGCTGCTGAGTTGGTATCTGACTCATAGTGACCCTATATGCAACAGGTGAAACAGTATTATTAGTGCTTCTCTGTGATTCACAGGGTTTTCAAAGGCTGATTGTTTTTTAGGAGTGGATTGCCATGTCCTTCTTCCAAGCCTATAGCACCTGGTGTTCCCAGGCAGTCTCTCACCCAAGTACTAACCAGGCCTGACCCTATTTAGTTTCCAAGATCTGAAGGGATTGGAAGTCACAGTGGTATGGGTGCAGGCTCAGTAGTTTTAGAGGGCTATAAAATCAGACGCAGATTAGAATCATGTGCAGATTGGATTCATGGTCAAGAGAACTGTTGAAAAGATGTGAATTAGATTTGAGTATATATGGTATATTCTAACCATATGTAGCCCACAAAGATGCTTAGTGATCCATCTGGATCACCTGTATCTATTACAGCAATCATTCATCTAACATAGGCACAATGCCTTGCAGAAATGCTCTTCTTATTCTTAGCACAAAATGCAATCATTGGCTATTATCATATTGCCTCCTTAGAAAATCCTAGTTTGTCCTTTCAAAGAGAATGCAGACAAGGTGCAGCCTTTGCAAAAATAAGAACTATTTGTAATGTGATAGTAATAACTTCACTGATAATTATTCCTGAATTCTCAGTTAATAAATGGATCAATAAAGCACTTAACCAAGAGAGCACAGTGGCGATGCTAGTTTGGCTAATTCAAAGACAGATTATTTACTGCAAAAGAAATTGCCTCATTTCAGTAATGAGCAGGTATAACAGAAGGAAAGAAATGCATGTGTTTTTCACTTCCCTGTTCTTCTAGGGGATTTCAGCAACATTTTGTAGAGGATAAAAAATTGCATTGCTCCCATCCTCTGTGAACAGAATCAACAAAAGACAGAGAATAAATAAAGAGAATGAGCTATAGAGGCTGCAGAGCTCCAGCTGTTTTTACCATTTCTATCAAGACACTGGAGCAACTCAGGAGCCTCTATGCTCACCCCAGGAACTGAGGTGTGAGGCAACACAGTTGCTCATTCAGTCAACAGTGCTAATACCAATGTCTTCTCTTTTAGGTGCTATATCAGTCCACAAGGTCAGCTACCTGGAAATATATTAAGGCTTCTCAAGGCCACCCAATGAACTCAATTTTCTTATTGCCTTAACAGGACAAAGCAGCATAAAAGAAACAAAAAGAAGTTCTATTAACAAAGAATTAATGTCGAATAGAATACAAGAATGAAATGATGTAACTATAAGCAAAAGTACATATAAAACCAGTTAGAGCTGGGCACGATGATGCACGCTTGTAATTCTAGCACGAGGGAGGCTGAGGAAGGAGGATCTCAAATTCTAGCCTAGACTACATAGTGAGATCCAGTCTCAAAAAACTGAGAAAGGAAAGAAGGAAGGAGAGAAGGAAGGCAGGCAGGCTAGAAAGCAAGGAAGGAAGGAAGAAAGGAAGGAAGGAAGGAAAGAAGGAAGGAGGAAGGAAGGAAAGAAAGAAAGAAAGAAGGAGCAAGAAAGAAAAAGAAAGAGAGTGGGGGGAAAAAAGGAAGGGAGGAAGGAAGAAAGGAAGAAAAGGAAGGAAGGAGAAAGAAAGAAAAACAGAGGATAGGAGAGGAAGGAAGGAAGGAAGGAAGGAAGGAAGGAAGGAAGGAAAACAAAACCATGATATTTTATAATTTATAATTTACAAACCACTCTCCCAAGTATGGTACCTCATTAAATGTGAGGTAGATAATTTTACCGTGTCAGACTACAAAACTGAGAACTAGAAAGGTCATAAAAATGGTGTGCAGCAAAGCTCCAATTTAAACAAGTGTCTTAAGTACCATACAAGAGTTACCATACAAGAGTTACCATACAAGAGTTGTACCATACAAGAGTTATGTACCATACAAGAGTTACAGCCAGCCAGCAGGCAAGGCTAAAACAGTATACAGTTGAAATAATCCTTGAAAGTCCCTTATAATGCTCTTTGTAGAATATTATCACCTTTAATGGATGTAACACAGATAATTTTTCCCTCAGCACTGGAATAAATATCTATTTCTTCAGATAATGTGGATGAAGTAAGATGGCTACATTTAGTGGTCATACTGTACACACAAAAGTACTATTCTTTCAAATACTAGACATCAGGCAGCCTGATGTGGGTTCACTAGGCTGCCGTCAATAAGAAAAAGACTGAGGGAATAGCAGATTCATGAAGGCACTGAAGCATTACTCTCACCATAGGCCATAGCTAACTGACCCAAAGGTCAGAATCAAAGATGTTAAAATCCTTCTAAGTGGAAGCCAGGGGCCACTGTGCACATAGACCTCTAATCCCAGTAATTTGGGAGGCTCAGGCAAGAGTTTCATGAGTTGGAGGCCAGAAGTAGCTTGTACAATTTAGCAAGACTCTGTCTGAAAATAAAAAAAGGGGGGAATAAGGGTGCAGCTCAGTAGAGCTGTAGTAGAGCACTTGTCTAGCATGTGTAAGGTCCTGGGTTCAGCCCCCATAGGACTGAAAAAAAAACCTCCTAGCTGGGTGTGGTGATGTGTGCCAGCAATCCCAGTACTCGGGAAATTGATGGAGGATCTCTAGTTCACAACCAGCCTAAGTTACATAGCAAGTTCCAGGCCAGGCTGGGCAACATAGTAAAACCCTATCTCAAAAAAAAAAAAAACCTTTTTTTTTCTATCTCCTGAAAATACAGCTGAATTCAAAAGAGCCAAGTAAATATGGATATTCTGTGATTCAATTGTTATCTCAAGTACCCCATGCATTGAATCAGATATATATTGGCTATATACTATCTTCAGTCCTAGGAATACAAATAATAACAAAACACAGTCCTGTCTTCAGGGAGTTTACATCCAATAGAAGCAACCATCAAATTAAGCAGAATTAATTCAATCTGGCAACTTTTATTAAATGTCAGCTACTGTGCTGTTTTCTTGTGGAAATAGATAAATGGCTCTGGCTCTTAAACTGCTTATACAGCAAGGCAACAAAATGAAGCACTGCTTTAAGCGATGAGCACAACCTGCCACTCCTGAATGGAGGGAAGTGAAAGAGAATGGATAAATTAACATCTGGATTGGGTTTTAATTGCACAAGATAAGCAATTTTATGATAGATGAGCCTTCTGGGGAAACATGCTGGGCTGTAGCCCTACCTGACTACAACAAGGGGCCCAATATAACTCAATCATGTAAGTGGAAAGAGAATGAAATGAGAAAAGGTCAAAGAGGTAGAGGCAAGAACTCATTCAATTCTCTCCATCTCCACTACCTATATCTAAGTCAAGGTCATCATCATCTCTTATCTACTGGCCATAGAGAAGGCTCTACCTCTCCACCCCACTGTAGTTACAATTGCACCATGTACTTGATTTCTAGGTGTATGCCAAAGTGTTGGAGACGATTTCCCAACCCAGGCAATCACTCACATTTCCTCTTCCCCTTTGTGATAATTATAAAGGCCATGTACTGAAAACTGCAGTGTCAATATATAAGAGGATCCTGTATGTTCAAGACACCATTTGAGAGTTGCCTAGGACAGCCCCTTGAATTGACTAGTATTTTATGTGATCAATAAATAAACCTTAGCCAGGTACCAGGGTGCATGCATATAATCTCAGAAACTCAGGAAGCTGAGGCATGAAGATCTTGAGTATGAGGCTAGAGGCAGCCTAAACAACTTAATAAGACTCTGTCTCAAAATAATAATAATAATAATAATAACAACAACAACAACAACAACAATAACAATAATAATAATATAGGAGCTGAGGTTGTATCTCAGTGGTAAAGCACTTGCCTAGCATGTGTGTGAGTCCTTGGTTCAACCCCCACAAGTACTGAAGACAGAGAAGAAAAGATGGAGGTTTTTAGACACTGTTTTATTTATTTTATGTTATTATTTCTTTCATTCCAAGACACAGCAAGAAAACTCTAATTCTCCTTTGTCCCATCTGAATGCACACAACTGGAAAGATAATACTCTTAAACCACAAATTAGATCTCCAAGTGTTTATAACACTTTCAAGTCTTCCTGTGCACTTGGAATAAAATCTAAACTCCTTAAAAAGGCCTGCAATGCCCTGCATCATCTGACCTCTGCCTCTCCTTCCAACCTCATCTCAAACCACTCTCTCCCTTCATTTACTATGTTTGACCCACGAGTCTTCACTTCCTTTCTCGCATCAGGGCCTATGCATGCTCTTCCCCCTGCTTATAACATTCTTTCTCCCAATTCTGCTCTTCACATGGTCACCACAGTCTCATCTTTTGGGGTTTGGCTTAAATGGTAGCTTGAGGTAGGGGCGGGGAGAGGGAGAGACACAAAGAGGAGAGAGAGATGGAGAGCTTCCCAGACCACCTATTTTATGGGAGGTTCCCCTTATACCAGGCTGGGAGTTAGCTCAGTTGGCAAAGCGCTGCGCTGCAGTCTCTGAGGTCCCAAGTTCAATTCCCAGCACCACAAAATGGGAGAAGGGCCCGGCAATCCACTCCCAAGGCAATCCCGAAACAGTCAGCCATTGAAAACCCTATGAGGGTCGCTATGAGTCAGATACCAACTTGACAGCACCTAACTTAGTCCCCTTGTGCCTCTAATTTGTTTGCTTTGCAAGCCCTCTGAAAAATTTACTCTGAATGTTATGAGAGTCAAGGAACCCTATAACTGCTTTAAGTCCCCCAAAGCAAGAGGCAAGTCTACTACATTTTAGTGTAATTGCTGTTTAAATAGTCTTGGAAAGTATATTAAGAAGGCTTCTGGCTTTCTATTTCCTCTCTCTCTTATCCTCTGATTTTAACCATGTGTGAACTGGTTGATACAATTTCATTTCAGGTTCACCAACGGTGTGCATATTTAATGGATTTCATTAGTCTTCTCAACTTGCTGAATGATGCTTGCTATAGTTTATATAGATGTGGGATGTCCCCCAAAGGCCTGAAGCTTAGTCCCAGCTTGGTGCCATTGGAAGGTGGTAGGGGTTAGCAGGAAGTTTTAGGACATAGGAGTGGGTGATCTTGAAGGGGATTGTGTTACCCTGGTCTCTTCTCTTGTCTCTTTTTGCTTCACAGCTTTAAGGTAAACAGTCTACTATATGCTCCACCATAATGTGCCACCAACGGCCCAAAGCAACATGGCCCATCAGTCCTGAACTAAAACTGTAAGACAAAATAAATTTTTTCTCCTATAAGTTGAATATCTCCGGTATTTGTTACAGAAGTGGTAGGCTGGCAAGCATAATGCTTAACATAATCTTACCATTCTAATAAACATACTTTTGTGTTAATAGAATTATATGATTTTATTAATTACTGACAATAATTTCTGGTAATTCTTCATATGACTTTTTAGTTTCTTCACTTAATTTTCATTAGCAAGTAATTAGCAAGTTATTTTAGTGTCTATTATGTGTGTGGTCACCTCTCCAAGAAAGAGAGAATGGTAAACTGGAAAGAGCTTGAGCCTTTTTAAACGAGTCAGAAATGAGTTCAGACACCACTTTGGACACTACTGGTTTTGTGGTCCTACGCAATGTCTAATCTAAGACTCCCTAAGATGGGAGTAATAATACCTCAGAATGACTGTCATATTAATATATGTCAGTACTGTGACAATAATGTGTAAAGGCATCATTGGTTGTTTATCCAATCTGACACTGGTATCTTAGTTTCCCATTCACTAGTAAAGTATTACTTATAGGTAGAATTCTTGTGAAGGCTGGTAAGATTTTACCAGGTATTCTTCAGGACATTTTCCTCTCTCAAAACACTTTGTTGCTGTTAGGTGCTGTTCAGGCATGTTTAACTCATAGCAACCCTTATAGAGTTTTCAATGGCTGATTGTTTCAGGATTGCCTCGGGAATGGATTGCTACATCCTTCTCCCATTTTTGAGATGCTGAGAATTGAACTCAGGAGCTCAGAGACTGCAGAGTGGTGCTCTACCAACTGAGCTAAATCCCGACACCCAAAACACTTTAAAGGGATTTAAATTACAAGATGGCCACAATAAGATTGAAAGGTTTTTACTTTAAATCACTATTACCATTTCTGAAAATGTTAGCCTTGGACTTTAAAAAAAAAAAAAAAAGAAAAAATTATTTATTTTGAAATAATAGATTCATAGCAAGCTGAAAAAAATAGTATAGGAAGATCCTGTTCACCTAATTCCCCCCATTTGTTTTGGTCTTAGCTCTGTGCATACAAAGATGGAGTGGGGGATATAGCTCAGTGGTAGGGTGCTTGTCTACCATGCGCAAGGCCCTGAGTTCAATGTCCTAGCACAAGAAAAACAACAACAACAAAACACCACAAAAAAATATGGAGGCAACCTTTGATATAGCTAGGAAGGTAGTCACACTAAATCCTGGCATGTTTTTCATGGATTCTTGGAAGAGGTTTGTTGTTTCTACCTATGCTGGTTGTTTATGATAAATTTAAAATTTGGAAATAACAGTAATTACAATCAAATTAAGGAATGAATTTGAACTGTAAAATTAACCATATAGACAGCATTAGTTCACAAGAACATTCAGATTCAAAGTAGAGTGATTTTTCTCAAAGTGAAAAGCATAGCAGGGCTCTTTTCAGGAAGCAAGAGAAACTGAAAAGCTCAGAACTTTTTGGAAATTGAAATCACATTGCTACTAGACATCAGAACACTCCAATCACTTATATCAACACTTCTTTTTCCTAGTTATCCTTCTCCTGTCCACCTGTTCTCTGCTCCCACTCATTGCTTATGAAAGACCAGAAAGCAGGAAAGAACCAGCTTTTTGATAGATCCTGTGAAATAAAGAAAATGGTATCCCTGCTCTTTCCCTTCCAAAAATAGGAAAATAACTATAATTTATTCTGCTACTAAATAAACAGAGAACCCCTTTAAGAACATCCAAATGAACTTGAGAACAACAATCTATTAATTTAAATTAATTAGAATTTTTAAACACTAGCTGATGGATATGATAGTCTTCTTTAGATTACATTGTTATTGCTATTGTTAGATGCAGTCAAGTAGTCTGTGTACAACTGAATGAAACATTCCCCAATACTGTGCCATGCCCTGCACTATATCAGTGCTTCTTTGCCATTCATGTTGTTGTTGTTAGGTGCCATTGAGTCAAGTCTGACTCATAGCGACCCTCATAGGGTTTTTCAATGGCTGACTGTTTTGGGATTGCCTTGGGAATGGGTTGCCACATCCTTCTCCCATTTTTGCAGTGCTTGGAATCAAACTCGGGACTTCAGAGACTGCAGAGCAGCACTCTACCAACTGAGCTAAATCTGAAATCATTGCTATTCATAGGGGTTTCAACAGGGTTTTTGTTTTCCGGGATTGTTTTCAGGAGTGGGTTGCCAGGTCCTTTTCTTATTTTTTGCAGTGCTGGGGATCAAACTCAGGGCCTCAGAGAGCACAGAGCAGCACTCTACCAACTGAGCTAAGCCCCAGCCCCTCTTTAGATGATAGGCATAACTAAATTATAAACTTTTTGCTTTGTTTTGTTTTTTTAAGACAGGGTCTGACTATGTAGCCCTGACTGTCCTTGAACTCATGATCTTCCTGCCTCAGGCTACCAAGTACTGAGATTACAGGGATGTGTTACCATGTTGTTGTTGCTGTTGTTGTTAGGTGCCATGGAATCAGGTCTGACTCATACTGACCCTATGTACAACAGACGAAACACCATGCAACACTGTGCCATGCCCGGCACTACTGTCAGTGCTTCTCTGCTATTCATAGGGTTTTCAATGGTGGATTGTTTTGGGAGTGGATTGCCAGGTCCTTCTCTGTAGCCTGCAGCACCTGGTGTTCCCAGACAGTCTCCCATCCAAGGACTAACCAGGCCGACCCTGCTTAGCTTCGGAGACCAGGAGGGATCAGATGCCAGGGCAAGCTCTATACTCCCAAGCAAACTTTGACCAAAAAAAAAGTAACCAAGACAGGGAAGTTGGAACATCTTCCAGCTCCTCTTGGATCTAGTCTTAAAGCTTTTTTTTTTTTTTTTGGGTGGTCCTGGAGGTTGAACGCAGGGCCTTGCACTTGCATGCTTTCCAAGTACTGGACCACTGAGCTGCACCCCCGCCCTTTTTTTTTTTTTACTTTTTTGAGACAGGGTCTCGCTAAATTACACAGACTGCCTCTGGTCTCGAACCTGTGATCCTCCTGCCTCTACCTCCCAAGCCGCTGGGATTATAGGCATGCGCCACAATCCATTATTTTTTAAAGAAATATGAATTTTCTACATTTCAGAAAATACATATAAAATGCAAATATAAGAATACATGCACAAGGTGGTTGCTACCTATAATCCTAGCATTTGGAAGGCTAAAGCAGGGGAATTGGAAGTTGGAGGCCAGCCTGGGTTACATAGTGAGACCATGTCTGAAAAAAATGTTAAAATTCAAAACAACTCAAATACAATTATTTTCTCAATTTATTAGATGGTCTACAAGGCCTCTAAGGACCCAAGACTGGATGTTGTCTGCTTTATATTTTATTTATATCTTATACCAAAGCTTCTATTTCACAAAGAAATAATTACCATCTGCATGTAAATTCATTGTGCTGGAAGCACTCTTTAAGTCTTTTGACTGGACACTGACAACACTTTAGAACTTAAAACTTCTATTAACAGGAAGCAAGTCTATGTGCTGTCCTTTGCAGATAAAAATGATACACTAATATATATTATTATTAATCTATGTGTGGCTTCTTTTATGTTTTCAGTGGTTGCTATTATTTTGCGTTAAGCCCTGATCAAGTTCGTCTAGAGAGAACAGAATCTTCTGAAAGACAGTGAGTTGGAGTTAGGGATGCAATTTGTGGTAAACCTAGTTAACCCTCAGAAATCCTCATTAACTGAGGCTCTAAGGAAATGATTCACTGACCACAGACAAAATGGAGCTAATAATCTTCACTTATTGCTGCCCCACAGCATAATAACATGTGATATGCAACCCTTGACAGATTTATTAAGTAACTGGAGATTTCTTTCTGGTCAACAAATTAGCTCTGGAATTTACATAGTTTGTACTACTGGCTATGCTATACACCAGGTGAACCACATCAGGAACGGTAAAGTCTTGTTTTTAATGAAGCTTTAAAAGTAATGAAGTTCACCCAGACCACACACTCAGCGTGCACACTTAGACACACACAAACACACTCTTTCACTTGCTCACTTGTTCTCATCATCAGTTAATATCACCACATTTATCAGGCTGTATTAAAACAGTATTATTCTAGGGACCTCCCATACTCATTTATGACACTCTAAAAGCAACAATGGGTGAAGGAAGAAACTAAGGGAAAGAAGAATTAACCTACAAAACTCACAATGAGTTTTTACCTGGTAATCTGGTTTTGTGAAATAATCCAAAGAAGATATATGTTCCAGAAAGATGCTGAATTCTGGAGGGAGATGTTTCAACATGACCCTATGGTCATATCTCTCTTTAATGGAACCTACTTGCTCCTGGGAAGTAAAAAGGAACCAAAGTCAATTTCTCTTGGCAGCTGTGCACTAAAAGCCCCATACTGACAGTCTCAAGTGAATGTACTAGGGAATGAAATAGTGAGTAATTGAGTATACCATGAAAACTGAGCTCTTTCTATTAGCTTAATGCATAGCACTTTAAAAGGTGGGGAACCCCTATTATGCAGAACCAAAAGAACAACACAATTCTGTGTCAGTGTTCTATATCAGTGAACTGATAATCCCCAAAGGAGTTTACCTTAAGTTGAATCTACTTTTCTTTATCAATACATGTTTACAGTTTTCTAATTAAATAACATAATGTGACAATTAAAAACTAAAAGCTCATAAGAGCTATAAATAAAATTAGAAGCAATGGCTTTAAGTTAGTATCTATTCTCAGTGTACATAGGAAAAGTCATCACATTAATTAGCTTTCTAATATCATTTTATAGAGAAAAAAATATACATATTGGGATAGAGTGAAGGTGCTTACAGATTTTAAGTTTTATAAGTAAGTATATTTTTCTCATTTTTTAAATTTAAATTAAATTTTACATTTTAACTGATACACAAAACCAAAAATTATACACATGAACTGAGTATTATGCTACATTTTAATACATGTATACATTGTGCAATATTTACTAGGCATATTTTCAACAAAAATGCTAAGGAGAAATGTTTTATTTTTACTCTATCAAAATTAACATTTCTGCCCAAAATTACCTTATCCTTTATTTTTCTCCAAGGCAGCTGACCAACCACAAATTCCACCAACATGTAGAATAAGGACCAAAGGTCATCGTGTCTTCCCATTTCCTTGATAAACAAAACAGAATTCTGTCACATTACCAGTCCTTCTGAGTACATTACATTGTTTAAGGCCTAGTCATTTTGTTTCATCTTATTAGGTATAAAAATTTTACTTCTCATAAAATGATCTGGCACAAATATTATCTATACATATATACAGCTATCTGGCAATTTATCTAGCAGAGTATAGTATGTATTAAAAATATTTTTGATATATAGAACACCCTCACTGGGGATGTAGCTCAGTGGTACAGCATTTGCATAGCGTGTGAGAGACCCTGGGTTTGATACCCAAAACACACACACAAAAACCCTAAAACCCACAAATGCTGGAAATAATACAGTTAATAACCTACTAATTAACGAGTTCATTAAGAAGTGAAGCCAAGCACACCTGCAATCCCAGCATGTGGAAAGTTAAGGCAGGAGGACCTACAGTTTGAAGCCAGCCTGGGCTACATCACAAGACTCTGTCTCAAAAATACAAACAGGGAAATCATAAAACCCCCCAATTTTTTTTTAAAGTTGGAAACAGAGCCAGGTACTGTGGTGCACACCTGTAGTCCCAGCAACTTGGAAGACTGAGAGTAGGATGATCATAAGTTCAATGCCAGAGGCAGCTTGCATACCTTAGTGACATCTCAAAAATAAAGAATGAAAAAGGGGCTGGGGTTGCAGTCTCACATGTGTGAGGCCCTGGGTTCAACCCCCTAGTACAGCAAAAGCTAATTAAATAAATAAATGAAATTTAAAAGCCATTAAAAACAAGAAACAACAAAAAAGAAAAAAAAAAGAAAAAGAAAAAAAGAAAAAAAAGAAAAGAAAAAAGAAAAGAAATACCAAAAATTTTTTTAAATGTTGGAAATACAGCTGGGTGTGGTGGCACACACCCATAATCCCAGCACTTGGGAGGATCCACTTGAGTTTGAGGCCAGCCTGGTCTACATAGTGAGTTCCAGGCCAGCCTGGACTACACAGTAAAAATCTGTGTTGCAAAACCCCAAACGAAACCAAAACAAAAAAAGTTGGAAACAAGAGAAGCAACTAATCTTGAAGCTTTAGCTTTGGTTGCTCAGGAGCATGCGTAATGGGTTTTTATCAACAAGGAAGAGGACAGGCTTTGAGCTTACACAGGACAAGATTTAGAACCGAGATCTCTCTCCCCTCTCTAGCCTACATCACATTGCTGGGATGCTTAGAGGGCTACATTCTTAGTGAAAAATTTGACGTGTACATTATGCTGCAGTATTTTTTTTTTTCTGTAAAATATAATTTCATCAAGGGGACAAAATAAGTGGTTAAAAAAATACTGCCTTGAGATTTGTTGATATAGGCCTACTGCCATTTAGATTTAAGGGTTAAATTGATGCTCTCTGTGTGGTATGGGAAACCAAGCCCAGAAATTAACTTCAAATGTTTTTTTGGGTAATCGCATCCTGCAGTAATGACATCAACAAATGAAATTACTCTTAAGATAAAAGCACCCTTAAATTCAGGCCACATCGGGGTTCTGTAGATAAAGCCTCCCCAAACATAAGTTCATCGTGCAAAATTATAAAATGTTATTAGGAAACAGACTACCAGACATTAAGGTCAGGAGAACTTATAAAAAATAGAGTAAGATGTGGAAGGATTTCATAAATAGAGTTATAGTACATAGAATATGAAGTAAGAATGTTTAAATGAAAAATAGACTCAAAGGCATGAGAAAGGAAACATATTTTGTCAAGAAACAAACAAGAAAAAGACAACCAGACTTGATAAAGAAGGAAAAAGAAAACTTACAAATAAAAATCACAATCATAGCAATTAACTCCACTGACAGGTTAAAAAGAAAACTTGAAAGTGAAATGAAAACACATGGAGGACAAAGTCAGAAAATCTCACACAAACCAACTTAGAGATTTGGGGGAAAAGCCAACATTTAAATAATTTCTGAGAATCTTCCAGAATCAATGAAATACATGAACATTCAGATTTAGGAAGCAAATCCCAATCAGAATATTTTTAAATCTACATGTAAGCACATGTGAGCATATCTGCTGAACACCAAAGAGAAGATGTCAAAAGTATTCAAACAGAAAAAGACAAACTAAATAGAAAGTAACAAAAATTAAATGGGTGAAGATTTTCTAAATAGTAACCACTGAACCAGAAGAAAGTAAAATGTTTTCTTCCAAGTAGTGAGAAAAAACAAATATTAACAAAGGATTACAGAACCAGAAATAAGACAGAATGACTAGAGTTTAAGTGTTTTGAAAAAAAATCCTTATATTGTGTGGGAATTATTCATTAAAAATTCAAGACTAAGGAACAACAACCTATAGAAATTGAGAGTATTTTTTGAGAGATTATCAAATCAAGGTCACAGAGTTTGGAAGAAAGAATAATGTTAGAATCATCTGGGAAACTTTCTTAAATTAGATAAGCAATTCTGGAGGTTTCATTAGCTGCATTCCTGTGTTACTACATAATCTAATAATCATGCAGTGATGCTACTATGTGAGGCATTCCACTCTTTAGGTGTGTTAGAAGAAAAGATGATTAAAAACCACTGTTACACTGCATACTGTCAAATTCCTGCACAAAGGTTAAATGAATAACAAATAATAAGCAGGTTAACAGAGTAACTGTTACAGTACTGTAGGCTGGAAAGACATTTAGAAGAAATAGCAATTATTTAAATTTTTAAAACGGTATATACTCACTTTCTTCCTCTCTCCATCCCCAGCTCCCTGTTCTTTGGAGTGAAACACAGGGCCTCACACATACTTTGCAAGTGTTCTACCACTGAATGGTACCCTGAGCCTACTTTTAATTTTTTTCTTGAGACAGAGTATCCCTAAGAGACTCAGGTTGCCTCTCACCTCAAATTCATGATCCTTTTGCAACTGCCACCCAACTTGCTAAGATTATATGTGTGTGCCACCATACCCAGTCAAAAAATTTATATTCTCTAGTAGTTATTTTAGATAGAAATGCATATGTAGCCCTTATAATCTGCAAATATGTTCATGCTTATCACAAAAAGAATATATTTCAAAGGTTTCAGTATTGACATAATTCTTTAATATAATTGGAAAACCTAGTATTTCTAATCCTCACTTGTCAGTTTGCCATACTGTGAGGGCTTGCATGTTGCTGTGATGCTGAATGCTATGCCACTGGTATTACAGATATCAGTAGGGTCACCCCTTGGGGACTGGTTTTCGTTGAGCTTCCAGACTGAAACAGACTAGGGAGAAGGATATGGCAACCAATGCCCAAAACAATTAGCCATTGAGAACTCTATGAACAGCAAAGAAACACTGCCAGATATAGTGCTGGAAAATGAACCCCTGAGGTTGGAAGGCACTCAAAAGATGACTAGGGAAAAGTGAAAACAGTGCATAAACACTGACAGTCTAGGCAACAGTGAGCTAAAATGGACTGGTATTGGCCATTTCAAATCAGATATTCAAGTGGTCTACCATGATGTGAATGATAGCTTAAAGAGAAATGGGATTGCATTCATCATCAAAAAAGACATCTCAAAATCTGTCCTGAAGTACAATGCTGTTAGTGAAAGGGTAATATCCATAGGCCTCCAAGGAAGACGAGTTAATACAACTGTTATTCAAATTTACACACCCACCACTAAGGCTACAAATGAAGATAGGGAAGGTTTTTTTTATCAGTTTCTGTAATCTGAAATAGATCAAACATGCAATCAGGATGTGCTGATAATCACTGGTGACTGAAATACAAAGGTTGGAAACAAACAAGAAGGCTCAGAAGTTGAAAGATATAGTCTTAGTGACAGAAACAAAGCTGGAGATCACACGATAGAATTTTGTCAGACCAATGACATTTTCATTACAAATACATTTTTTCAACATCATAAACGGAGTCTATACACATGGACTTCACCAGATGGAACATACAGGAATCAAATTGACTACATATGTGGAAAGAGACGATGGAAAAGCTCTACACTAAATGTCAAAACAAGACCAGGTGCTGACTGTGGATCAGACCATCAACTTCTCATATGCAAGTTCAAACTGAAGCTGAAGAAAATTAGAATAAATATACGAGAGCCACGGTATACGAGAGGTGAGTATATCCCACCTGAGTTCAGAGACCACCTCAAAAATAGCTTTAATGCATTAGACACAAATGATACGAGACCAGAGGAGTTGTGGCATGACATAAAAGATATCATTCAAGAAGGAAGCAAAAAGTTCTTAAAAAGATAAGAAAAAAGAAAAGACCAAATTACATGTCAAAAGAGATGCTAGACCTTGCCCTTGAACGTCGAGCAGCTAAAGTAAAAGGAAGACATGATGAAGTTAAGGAACTAAACAGAAGATTTCAGAAGGCAGCTCGAGAAGACAAAAACAAATATTATAATGACATGTGCAAGGAGCTGGAGGCAGAAAACCAAAAGGGAAGAATACGCTCTGTGTTTCTCAAGCTTAAGGAAATGAAGAAAAAATTCAAGCCTCGAGTGGCAGTAGTGAAAGATTCTACAGGGAAAATATTAAATGATGCAGGAAACATCAAAAGAAGATGGAAAGAATACACAGGGTCATTATACAAGAAAGAATTGGTAGATGACCAAACATTCCAAGAGGTGGCATACGAAGAGGAACCAATGGTGTTGAAGGACGAAGTGGAAGCTGCCTTGAAAGAACTGGCAAAACACAAG
>VMDO01003666.1:103313-138868 GCA_007922755.1 Pedetes capensis
CAACAGATTTGGAAAACTGCTACTTGGCCAACTGACTGGAAGAGATCCGTATTTGTGCCTATTCCCAAAAAAGGGGATCCGACTGAATGTGCAAACTATCGGACAATATCATTAATATCACACACCAGCAAAATTCTACTAAAGATCATTCAGAAGCGACTGCAGCAATACATAGACAGGGAATTACCGGAAAATCAAGCAGGATTTAGAAGAGGGCGGGGAACTAGGGACATCATTGCTGATGTCAGGTGGATATTAGCTGAAAGCAGAGAATATCAGAAAGATGTCCATCTATGTTTTATTGACTATGCAAAGGCATTTGATCGTGTGGTTCATAGCAAATTATGGATAACACTTCGGAAAATGGGAATACCAGAACTCCTAATTGTGTTCATGAGAAACCTGTACATGAACCAGGAGGCAGTTGTACGAATAGAACAAGGAAACACTGAGTGGTTTAAAGTTGAGAAAGGTGTGCATCGGAGCTGTATACTTTCACTCTATCTCTTCAATTTATACACTGAGCAAATAATCCGAGAAGCTGGACTTTATGAGGAAGAACGTGGCATCAAGATTGGAGGAAGACTCATTAACAACCTGTGTTATGCAGATGACACCACTTTGCTTGCTGAAAATGAAGAGGATTTAAAATATTTACTGATGAAGATCAAAGATCATAGCTTCAATATGGGTTAGGACTAAATATCAACAAAACAAAACTCCTTACGATTGGGTCAGCACACAACTTCACAATAAATGGAGAAAAGATTGGGGTTGTCCAAGATTTTGCTTTGCTTGGCTCTATAATCAACACGCGTGGAAGCAGCCGTCAAGAAATCAAAAGACGCATTGCTCTAGGAAAAGCTGTGGCAAAAGATCTCCTTAGAGTATTGAAAAGCAAAAATGTCACATTGAAGATGAAGGTGTGTCTGACTCATGCCATGGTATTTTCAGTTGCATCATATGGTTGTGAAAGCAGGACACTGAACAAAGGAGACAGAAAAAGAATTGATGTTTTTGAATTATGGTACTGGAGACGTCTATTGAATATACCATGGACTGCCAAAAGAACCAACAAATCTGTCCTAGAAGAAGTGCAACCAGAGTGCTCCTTGGAAGCAAGAATGGCCAGACTGCATCTTACATATTTCAGACATGTAGTCAGGAGAGAACAATCCCTGGAGAAGGACATCATGTTTGGGAGAGTGGCAGGTCAACGCAAAGGAGGAAAACCCTCCACCAGATGGATTGACACAGTGTCTGCAACAATGGGCTTAAACATAAATAAGTCGTTTGCCTGGCACAGAATCGACAAGGGTTTCGATCTGCTGAACATAGGGTCGCTATGAGTCGGACTCAACTCGATGGCACCTAACAACAACAACAACAGTAGTTGGAAAATATGACCTTGATGACAGAAATGATGCTAGAGATGGCATGACAGAATTCTCTCAGACCAATGACCTTTTCGTTGCAAATACAATTTTTCACCAACATAAACAGTAACTATACAAATGGAAGTCACCAGATGGAACATACAGGATTCAAATTGACCACATTTGTGGAAAGAGATGATGGAAAAGATCAATATCAAATGTCAGAATGAGACCAGGTTCTGACTATGGATCAGACCACGAACTGCTCCATTCATATGCAGGTTCAACTTGAAACTGAAGACAATTAGAACAAGTGTATGAGAGCCAAGATGTGACCTTGAATGTACCCCACTGGAGTTCAGAGACTACCTCAAGAACAGATTTGATGCATTAGACACTACCGGTTGAAGACCAGACAAGTTGTGGCATAAGACCAAAGACATCACTCATGAGGAAAGCAAAAGGTTATTAAAAAGACAGGAAAAAAAGAAAAGACCAAATTATATGTCAAAAGAAACTCTGAAACATGTCCTTGAACATCGAGCAGCTAAAGTAAAAGGAAGACATGACAAAGTTAAAGAACTAAACAGAAGATTTCAAAGGACAGCTCAAGAAGGTTACAAAGGGCAGCTCAAGAAGATTTCAAAGGGCAACTCAAATATTATAATGACATGTGCAAAGAGCTGGAGATAGAAAACCAAAAAGGAAGAACATGCTCTGTTTTTCTCAAGCTTAAAGAATTGAAGAAAAAAACTCAAGCCTTGAGTAGCAATACTGAAGAACTCTACAGGGAATATATTAAAAGATGCAGGAAACAGCAAAATAAGACAGAAGGAACACAGACAGTCATTATATTGAAAAGAATTGGTGATGATCAACCATTTCAAGAGGGTCCATACGATCAGGAACCATTAGTACTGAAAGAAGAAGTGGAAACTGCCTTGAAGGAATTGGCAAAACACAAGGCTCCAGGAATTAATGGAATATCAATAAAAATGTTTCAACAAACAAATGCAGCACTGGAGGTGTTCATTTGCTGATGCCAAGAGATTTGGAGAAGAGCTACCTGGCCAAATGACTGGAAGAGAGCCATATCTGTGCCTATTCTCAAGAAAGAGATCCAACTAAATATGGAAATTATCAAACAATATCATTAATATCTCAAACAAAGCCGGGCGCAGTGGCACACACCTGTAAACCCAGCAGCTTGGGAGGCAGAGACAGGAGGATTGCAAGTTTGAGACCAGAGGCAGTCTGCATAACTTAGTAAGACCCTGTCTCAAAAAGTAAAAAAAAAAAATGGGCTGGGGGGTGCAGCTCAGTGGTCCAGCACTTGCAGAGCATGCAAACTCAAGGCCCTGGGTTCAACCCCCAGTATAGAAAAAAAAAAAATCTCACACAAAATTTTGCTAAAGATCATTCAAAAGTAACTGCAGCAGTATAGGAACAGAGAATTGCCAGAAAATCAAGCCAGATTCAGAAAAGGGCATGGAATCAGGGACATCATTGCTGATGTCAGATGGATATTAGCTGAAAGCACAGAGTACCAAAAAGATGTCCATGTTTTATCCACTATGCAAAGGCATTTGATTGTGTGAGCCACAAAAAATTATGGATAATATTGCTTAATTGTACTCATGAGGAATCTGTACGTGGACCAGGAGGCAGATATTCTAACAGAACAAGGAAATTGCTTGGTTTAAAGTCGAGAAAGGGGTGTGTTTGGGCTGTATCCTTTCACCATACCTCTTACATCTCTATGCTGAGGAACTAATCAGAGAAGCTGGACTTTATGAAGAAGAATGTGACATCATGATTGGAGGAAGACTCATTAACAACCTGCGTTATGCAGATGACACAACTTTGATAAGAGTGAAGAAGATTTGAAGCATTTACTAATGAAGATCAAAGAATACAGCCTTCAGTATGGATTGCACCTCAACAACAACAACAAAAAATTACAAGTGGGTCACTTAGCAACTTCATGATAAATGGAGAAAAGATTGAAATTGTACAAGATTTTGCTTTACTTGGTTCTACAATCAACACCCATGGAAGCAGCAGTCAAGAAATCAAAAGATGCACTACACTGGGAAAAGCTATTGTGTTGAAAAGTAAAGCTGTCACACTGCAGACAAAGGTGCACCTGACTCATGCCATGGTATTTTCCGTTGCATCATATGCTTGTGAAAGGTAGACTTTGAATAAGGACACAGAAAAAGAATTAATGCTTTTGAATTATGGTGTTGGAGATGATTACTGAACATACCATGGACTGTCCAAAGAACCAACAGATCTGTCCTAGAAGAAATGCAACCAGAGTGTCCCTTGAAAGCAAGGATGTATAGACTGCATCTTACATATTTTGGACATGTTGTTAGGAAGGACCAACCTCTGGAGAAGGACATCATGTTTGGGAGAGTGGCAGGTGAATTAAAAAAAAAAAAAAAAGCAAAACTCTCAACTAGACAGATTAACACAGTGTCTGCAACAATAGGCTTACACATAAGAAAGATTGTGTGCCTGGCACAGTGTCAGGGAGTGTTTCATTCTGTTGTACACAGGGTCACTATGAGTCAGACCAAACTCAATGGCACCTAACAACAACAATAAAAGTATTTCTAAATTTTGTAACAATCTATCTGGAAAATAAAAGCACTTTCTTTTTGAGGCAGAACAACTCACTAGACATCATAAAATAAGACAGTACTGAATCAAACCCAATGTGTTAAAATGCTTGGAAGAGTGCCACACATTTTAAAATATCTTTCTTTTCAATTCATATTTACATAATAAGATAACAAAATAATGAAGCATAGCATGTAAAACCACAACTTACTCTTCTAATACATTTGTTGTTGTTAGGTGCCTTCCAGTTGTATCAGACTCATAGCGACCCTCATAGGGTTTTCAAAGGCTGATTGTTTTGGGATTGCCTAGGGAATGGATTGCCACAACCTTCTCCCATTTTTGCAGTGCTGGGAATCGAATTTGGGACCTCAGAGGCTACAGAGCAGTGCTCTACCAACTGAGCTAAATCCCAGCCCAGTCTAATACATTTAGCACTGGTCAAATTCTCATTAAAGTAATTTTGGCTTCACATAAGAAGAACAAAGTAAAAAAAGAAAACAGAAAAAGTAACCAGATGTAATGGCTCACACCTGCAATCCCAGCAACTTGGGAGGCAGAGGCAGAAGAATTGCAGGTTCGAGGCCAGAGGTAGCCTTCGTAACTTATTGAGAATCTAACTCAAAAATAGAAAGTAAAATATGGGCTGAGAGTGCAGCTCAGTGGTAGAACACTTGCAAAGGATTCATGAAGCCCTGGGCTCAACCTCTAGAACCACACACACACAAAAAAAGTGCCAAGAAAGATTTCTCTTTATCAAGGAATCCCTTGTTAAATTTCTCAACTCTGTGCAAAGAAATTTAAAAACAGAGAATCTCCAGACATAGTGGTATATACCTGTAATCCCAGCAACTTGGGAGGTAGAGGGAGGAGGATCATGAGTTCAAGGTCAGAGTCAACCTGTGTAACTTAGTGAGAACCTGACTCAAGATAAATAGCTCCGTGATAGAGCTATTTATGTGTGAGGCCCTGGGTTCAGCCCTCCAGTACCACTCCTCCTCAAAGAGAAAGAGAGAGACACCATTTAGTGGCCACCTTTCTTTTCATATTTAAGGTCCAGGATGGGGATGAAGGGAGGCAGAGTGGATCAACAGTACCAGAGAGGGAACAAGAGAAGAGATGACATGCAAGAGAGATTGATTTGAAAAAGTTTAACCCAAGAGAAAAGGAATAATTTATAAAAAGGTTTGGTGTGGAATGGTTTTCACAGATTACATGCATATTATAAATAAAATGATGATCTCTACATTTCATTAGGTATTGATAGTATGGGATTTACAAATAATTTATTGAATTTTGTCTTCAAAATTTTATAGTAAATTTTTTAATACTTACACCTAATTAAAGAAACACACTGCCCAAAGACATACATATACACATCTATTATCTCTTCTGGCAAATGCAATTTTATTTTCTATGGAGCTGCATGTAGCTATTATTCACTATACACCTTATCATGCATGAATATTACAAATTACCATCAGTACCACAGAAAAAAGTGAATCAGAAAAACCATACAGGTAAATTTGTAGCTTTGAAAGGGATCCTCTGCTCTTGAGCACTTTCCCCACCTTGGTATTGTCATGTGAAGAAATCAATCTGATTTAAGCCATTAGCAAACATAAACAAATGACTCCAGCACAGATACCTACCCTGTTCCGATGAGCATTGACTGACGCATAACGAACTGTCCCTCGAAATCCTGCTACAGCTCGAGGCTACCAAACAAAGCCAAACAAGAATAGTAAATCAATTTCAAGAGCAAGAGATTCAGCCAAAGTAAATGGGATAATGTGTGTTACTGCCATGACAAGAATCTATTTTAATTTCTAACTTTCTATCATGAAATTAGAGAAAACTACAGAAAGAATATCTCTACACCACATCTTTAAAAACATGTTTTAGTTAATTTTATTTCAGTCATGTTCTTTCAACCTGCATTTTTACATATGGTGATATGGTTCCACTGGACAGGGGCTGCAGCTCAGTGGAAGAGCACCTGTCTTGCATGTGCAAGGCCCTTGGTTCAATCCCCAGCACCCCCCCCCAAAAAAAAAATCCACAATACATATACACACACATATATGATATATACATAACTTTTGTTGTTGTTGTTGTTATTATGTGCCATCGAACCTCGTCCAACTCATGGAGACCCTATGTATAACAGATGGAAACACTCCTTGACACTGTGTCATGCCTGATACAATGTCAGTGCTTCTCTGCTTATTCACAGGGTTATCAATGGATGATTGTTTCAGGATTGCTTCAGGGGTGGATTGCCACATCCTTCTCCCTTTGTGGTTGTGCTGGGGATCAAACGCAGGGCCTCAGAGAGTGAAGAATGGCACTCTACCAACTGAGCTAAACCCCAGCCTGATACAAAACTATATATATCTGAAAATATTAAGTGCTTTCATGTTCGCAGAATCATGTTAAGCATTATAGTATATACATTAGCATTGAGGATCTGATAACAAATACATATAAGAAGACCATGAGGAATCAATAACTTTTTCCTTCCTTCCCTCCTTTCTTTTTTTGTTTCCTTGTTTCTTTCTTTTTGAAACAGTGTCTTGCTATGTAGCCCAGACTGACCTTGAACTTGCATCAATCCTCCTGCCTCAGCCTCCTGAGGGTTGACATTACAGGCATGTACCACCATGCCTGGCGCTAAATAACTCTTAAGTCATATCTTAGCTATTTCATTCAAACTTAATTCAAAGGTAGTGACAACTTGTACCTTACATACACGTGTAATTTATACCTTAAAAATTCAAGGGGTATATAGTATGTGCCAGGTGCTAGGAAAAAAGCCAAACATGAATAATTACATAATCTTAGCCTCTGGAGGGGGCTGGGATTTAGCTCAGTTGGTAGAGCGCCGCTCTACAGTCTCTTAAAACCCTATAAGGGTTGCTATGAGTCAGACCCGATTCGATGGCATCTAACAACAACAACCAGCCTCTGGAGAGTACAACTTCAAGTAAAGTCCAAATACTTTTTATTTTTCCTGCAAAACTTTCCATGATATGACACTTGTCTCCTTCCATAATGAATTCATTATAGTTTCTTCTACCATCAATTTTCTTTCTAGCTCAAGACTTTGTGCTTGCTATTCTTTAGAATGCCATCTTGTTGCATGCTTCCCATGGCTAGTTCTTCTACACCACATAAAGGCCTCAGCTGAGATGTTACCTCCTCAGAGAACTATTCCTTAATCATTCTAAACTACTTCTCTGCCCCACTTGCAATGCCACTCTGTTCTTTTATACCCTAACATATTTTTATAATAATAGTAACCCAAATCAATTTTATGTATATTTTTCCTTTGTTTATTGCCTATTTGTTTTATATTTAGATCTATTTACTGGCTGTCTTCTTCCATTCCACATGCTATTAAAAAAAGGGTCTTGCAACTTTTACAAACATAGAAAGTCTCTGAGATATAAGTGACTTGCCTATGGACTCACTCAGTACATGATTAAACTAGGCATCAACTAAGGTCTTTCAACTTAAAATTATGTACTGTTTCCATTCATGGACTGTTTCCTGCTTCACAAGAAAGAAGATTCACACATTCCACTAGAGCTCAATATAAAAACTGACAAATTTGAAAATGATACAAGTAAATCATTTCTATTAGTAGGCTTCATTTTTTCTAGTAATTTCAAATTTACTTATTACTTTTGTAGCCAGGAAAACACTATAATAAAAGTCATTTTTAAAATCTTGAGCTGGCAGTGTAATGTAGCTCAGTGGTACAGGACTTGCCTGGCATGTGCTAGTCCCTGGGTTCAATCCCCAGCACTGAAAACAAAACAAAACAATAACAACAATAGCAAGCCCTTCACTTACCTGAATCATTTTGGTAACATGCTACAGAATAAGAGAAAGAAAAACAGTCCATGTGTTCTTCCATTTGCTCATTTTGTAACAATCAGGTCAACTAGTTGTCTATTTTACTTCATTACTCTTTCCCTTTAAATACTTTTAGTTTTTAAGAATTAACTATTTTGAAAATATTGTCTGTTCAATAACAAGTCTCAGTAATCAAGAGTTTCTGCAACCTTATTTTTTTTTCTGTCTTTCTTTTGCAGTACTGGGAGGTTGAACCCAGGGCCTCCGACATCCCAGGCTAGTCCTCTACCACTGTTGCAGCCCCAGACATTTTTTTTAACTTTTTAAGACAGGGTCTTGGCTAAGCTATGCAGGATGTCTCTGACCTCAAACTTGTGATCCTCCTGCCTCAGCTTCCTGAGTCAGTGAGATTTCAGGTGTGCACCATAGTGCCTGGCTTAAGCCCAGGAGATTCTCTTCACTTATAAGTATTTTTGTCTTGGTTCTGACCTTACTTCTGCCACGGAAACATTGAAATTGAGAGAAAGAGAGACCAGCTATTTAGAGAAATCTTGATGTAACCAATCAAAGAAGTTAATATAAAGTCAAGGGAATTCAATCACCTTATTTAATGTAGTCCCTGCAGCGGTAGCCCTGTGGCATCCGATCCTGTCAGATCTCGGAAGCTAAGCAGGGTCAGTCCTGGTTAGTACCTGGATGGGAGACTGCCTGGGAACACCAGAAGCTGTAGGCTTGGGAGAAGGACCTGGAAACCCCCTCCCAAAAATCAATCTGCCATTGAAAACCCTATGAACGGCAGAGAAGCACTGACAATAGTGTTTCGCCTATTGTACAGAGGGTCACTATGAGTCGGATACGGACTCCAGGGCACCTAACAACAACAACAACATTTAATGTAGTAAAGACAACTGGAGTCCAACTGGGGAAAACACTCATAGGTGCAAATAGTTCTATTCAAGGCAGATTCTGCAACTTTGCTTTTCTCACTTAACAGTATATCTAGGCAATCTTTCCATATTAGTGTATACAGTTTCTTCATTCTTCGTTGTAGCTAAAAGGATATTCTACTATATGTAATTTGTTTAATCAGTCTTCTATTTGCAAACATTTAGGCTCTACTCAGTCTTTTGCTATCACAAACACTGATATATATCCGCTATTTTTGCACATATGCCAGTATATCGATAAGATAAATTTCCAGAAGTGAAACTCAATTTTTCATTTGCTCTGATCATAATTCAAGTGCTCAAAAACCACATGTGGCTAGTAGTTACTCTATTAGACATCTGTCTAATATATACAGCACTTCCATCCTAGAAAGTTCTACTGGGGAGTGCTGCTGAAGGAAGGAAAAGGATGTGACTGAGAAAGGACTTATAGTGCACTTAGGTGGTAATATGCCATTTGTAACCTAGATGGGCACCATCAGTATGGCTGTTTGCATTATTCTTCCTTAAACTTTTAATGCGTGGGCTAAGCCTGGTGGCACATATCTATAATTCCAGCAGTCAGGAGGCTGAGGCAAGAAGATCACAAGATCTAGACCAGCCTGAGCTACATGGTGAGACCCTGCCTCAAAAAACCCCAAAAAACAAAAAGAAACGTGTGCTTTTTACTTTTTGAAATATATATTGTTGTTTGTTGTTAGGTGCCACTGAGTTGGTGTTTGACTCATAGTGACCCTATGTACAACAGATGAAACACTATTGTCAGTGCTTCGTTTCTATTCATAGAGTTTTCAATGGCAGATTTTATTTTTATTTTATTTATTTATTTTATTTAATTAATTTATTTTTTTGCAGGGGGAGTGGGTTGCTGGGTCCTTCTTCCAAGCCTACAGCACCTGGTGTTTTCAGGCGGTCTTCCATCCAAGCACTAACCAGGTCTGACCCTGCTTAGCTTCTGAGATCTGACAGGTTCAGATGCCACAGTGGTGTGGCTGCAGGAGAAATATCTATAGGAAAACCAAATATATAGTTTTTCCATATAACATGCTATATCTAGACAATCCAAATAACTCAATTTAAGTTTCCTAAAAGCAATAAATAAACAAATCTTGTTTCAAGGGCTTTTTGACTTTATATTAGTGGAACAAGATGAGGAAATTATTTCAGTCATAATCATGATCTAAACAATTATGAAATTAATTTTATTTGAGATTTAAGAGATTTAGAGAAAACTATGAAATTATACTGGCATTAAAACTCTAAAAGAAACTAGTAATTAATAAATAACTAAAGGGAGGTTTGGAGATGTAGCTCAGCAGCAGAGCACTTGATTAGAATGCACCAGGCCCTGAGTTCAATCCCCAGCACCTCAAAAAACAAAGTAAAACAAAATAAACACCACCATTCATACACTATAACTAAAGGGAAAAACTTACTCCTTATAACCTTATGGCCCACCACAGTAATCATTCTTTTGTATATTCCCTCAATTTCTCTATTCTCTCTTCTAAAGTGCTAACCTAACCCTAACACAAGTTAAACCCTATTCTTAAACTAAACTACAGCCCTGAACAAGTTAAAAGTAGTTGGAGGAAAAATACATAAGCTTAATGTTAATCTTACCTTAAAATATCTTAATACTCAGATGTGCTTTCAACACAGCCCAATAATCCTACCGTTTCCCTACTCAGTTTATTCTTTCCCACTCCCATTTAAGTATTTCATGTCCTCTTCTCTCTTCAGCCTCCAAGATCACTCTTCACTTTCTGCCAAAGTCCTCTTCCTTTCTATACTGAGAAAATAAAGTGTCCCACTACTAAATTTAAATGCCTACCTTTATGCATCTACATGTTCCGTCTTCTCTCATTTATAATAGAAATGTTTTTGCTCTTGTTTAAGAGCTAACTTCCTATTTGTGTCCAATTCTTTCCCTATCAGTCATAAAAGAATTTGGCTCCCATATGGTTTCTGTTCTAGCTTACATCATCAATTTTCCTGTCTCCTGGAACATTACCATTAGTACACACAAGAATGTTACAGAAACAGCCATCTTTTAAAAACAAAGGAGGAAGGGATCTTGACAAATTTCCTGTTTTACCACTCCTCTTAAGAGCAAAACAAACTGTTCCTGAGAATTGCTTAGACTCCCTTTCTCCACTTCCTCTCCAGAACTCTAACTTTAACTCATTCTATCTAGGTTTATATCGCTCCACTAAATCACTCTTATAAAAATCATCAACAGAGCCAGGTGTGGTGGCACATGTCTATAATCCCAGCCTTTGGGATGCTGGAGGATCAATGCAAGTTTGAGGCCAGCCTGGTCTACAAGGAGAGTTGAGACACTGAGACCCTGTCTCAAAAATAAACAAAAAATTAAAAAATAAAATTAAAAAAAGACATCAACAACTTGCGCTTCACAAAATAGTTACCACCTTGACTTCACACAAGCATCTGACACAGGTGGTAACTCCTCACCCCCTTCCCAAAACACCTTCTTCACTTAGATCACAAGATACCATTCTCTTGATTTTCCACCTGCCTCACTGGCTGATCCTCCTCATTCTTCTTGGTTGGCCCATGGTTCTTACCTATTTGTCACTAACATTGCTCAAATGCCCCAATGGCTCAGATTCAAGACTTTTTCCCTGTCTAGCTGTATCTTCTCCCTAGGAAATCTCATCTAGTTCCATTTTTAAAAAAATATCACTTATTTTTAAACATTAGGAGCAAATGACTCCTAAATTTATAATATCTCCAGCTGTGATTTCTCCTTTGAGCTACAGATTGCTGAGAGGTAACCATTTTTCTTATTATGTACATCTGTAATCTATGTGATATCTCAGACCTGTAGATGTTGTTGTTGTTGTGGTGTGCCATCAAGTCAGGTCTGACTCATAGTGGCCTTATTTACAAGAGAACGAAATACTCACTGACACTATGTCAGTGTTTCTCTGCTATTCATAGGATTTTCAATGGCAGATTGTTTCAGGAGTGGGCTGCCAAGTCCTTCTCCCATTTTTGTGGTGCTCGGAATCAAACTGAGGGCCTCGGTGCAGAGCAGCACTCTACCAACTGAGCTAAATCCCATTAGAGTTAATACCATAACCACTCATTCAGGACAAAAATCTAGGGGTTATTCTTAATCCTCCTCTTGTCTTCCTATCTCATAACCAACTCAGAAGTCTTATTGTACCTATCTTTAAATATACCTAAATGTGACCACTTCTCATTGCACTCATTGTACCACCCTAATATCCTAGGTTCCAGCCACCATCAACTACTCCTGGATCGTAACAGTAACTTTCTAACTTGTCTCTCCAGTTCCACTGTTGCTCTCAATCGTGTCTCCTTCATATAGTAGTAGGCAGAGTGGTTTTTTTCTTTTTTTTTAAGTTCTAAAAACCAAAAAACTAATATATGGAATAAAATGAGGTTCCATAAATATATTCAAATCCAATAAACAATATAGAACCTAAATTCTTTAAGTGCCTAGTACCTAAGAATATCGCTAAACCTGAAGTCTCTCCACAATTTCTAGGCACTTAAAATTCTAATGCAGCAATGTTTTAAGTATGATTTATATTATATTGTTACCTAATTACCAGATCATATAACAGGGTGTGTTATTCCTCTGCTGAGAATTTTGTAAAAGCTTCCTATTATACTTGGAATAAAACCTATCTCTTTACAAGTCATACATAATCTAGGGCCTTCTGACCTCTTCAACTTGTCTCTCTCCATTTATCTTCTTTCTTTCTTTTTTCTTTGCAGTAGTTAGAGGTTGAATCCAGAGCCTCACACATATTTTGCCAGTGCTGTACCACTGGGCTGCATCCCCAACCCATTTTTTATTTTTTATCTAGAGCCAGAGGCTCGCTAAATTATTCAGGCTGCCTGTGGCCTTGAACCTGTGATCCTCCTGTCTCCATCTCCCGAGTTGCTGGGACTATAGGCATGAGCCATAGCACTTGGTTTCATTTATCCTTTCTTATGCTATAGGGCTAGGGTTTAGCTCAGCTAGCAGAGTGCTGCTCTGTAATTCTTGAGGACCCAGGTTTAATCCCCAGCACTGCAAAACTGGGAGAAGGATGTGGCAGTCCACTCCCAAATCCATCCTGAAACAATCAGCCGTTGAAAACCCTATGAGGGTCATTATGAGTCAGATCTGACTCAAGGGCACCTAACAACAATGACATTACGCTACAGCCATAGTGACATCCCTGCTTTTCCTTAAGTATGTTTTACTTTTTATGACTCAGGGCTTTGTACTCCCTGTTCCTTCTGTCTGGATAGTCACATGGCTTGCTCTCATATTTCATTCAATTCTCAAGTCTACCTCCTTAGAGGTATTTTCTTATCTCTACCTCTAAAATTATCTTCCATTCTCACTATACATCTCTCTCTCCATACCCAGCTTTGTGTTTCTTTGTGACATCACTACATAAAACTATCTATGTCAGCTGGGTGTGGAGGTACACATGTATAATCCCAGCTCAGCTCAGGAGGGTCTGGGAGACAGAGGCAGGAGGATCGCAAGTTTGAGGCCAGACTGTGATAAACAGCAAGATCCTGTCTCAAAAACAAAAACAAACAAAAACCTCCAACAAATATATATATATATACACACACACACACACACACACACACACACACACACACACAAGACATAATATATATATGTGTATATATATACATAAGACATAATACATATATGTGTATATATTTGTATATATGTATATGTATATGTATATATATGTATTATGTACATACATATATATGTATTATGTATTATATGTATATGTATTATGTCTTCCCTACTAAAATATAACCTCCATAAGAGTCTTGATTTTGTCTGCTTCTTTACTACCACTGTAGTCCTAGCACCTAGATCCATGCCTCATTAAATATGTTTTATGAGTGAATAAACAATAATTCTGCAGTGTTATAAAAATTAAAAACTGGATATTGGGAATAGAAATGAAATTTGCAAAATATTTTCAAATCTATTAAGTCACTTAGAATCTACATTCATTACCTGTCTTGCTACCTATTAACACAAGACCATCACCATAGCTGAAGAGAGGTTCTCATAATTTCTAGGCACTTAAGATACTCATGTGTCTATATTTTAATTATAATTTTCAAGTATGTGTATGACCCTTATTTTGTTGGCTCAATCAAAATTAGTGTTTTAATTTCTGTACAACTAATCTGACAGATGTGAAAATTAAACATAATAAGTAACCAAAGTAAAAGAAACTAAGGATCAAAAGTAAACAACACAAAAGTCACAGTAGATCAGCTGCCAGCCTGACAATGTAAGGAGTCCCCTGACCTACTAGCCAGTGAAACCAGTAAACATTATTTTAAAAATAACTACTTAAAGCCAGGTGTGGTGGTGCATGTCTATAATCCCTGAACTCAGGAGGCTGAGGCAGGAGGATCAATGCCAGCCTGGTGTACATAGTAAATTCCAGGACAGTCTGGGCTATACAGCAAGACTCTGTCTCAAACAAATAAAGAAACAAACAAAAGCAAAACAAAACAAAAAAACTACTTAAAGCCTCTTAAATTAACCCTAAAGGCAAGCAAATGAGGAAATATATTTAAGAAAACATAGGAAAATCTAGTGAGAAAGGTAAAAGTCTATGGTATATGAGCCAAGACTACTCCCTCCTCTCTCCCCAATTCAACTACAGTGACTCCATTCCAGATTTCTGTGGCCAAGAAGACAGGGCTAACCTTACTCATCTCTAAGCTAGAGGGCTTTCCTTCTGGAAGGAGCAAGACCTCACCATTTTTTACCTTGTGATTGTTGATGAGGCAGCTAAATCCCAACCTAGTGCAGGTGGAAAGGTGGAAGTCCCCTTCTTGTACTCTGTTTCTAATAAAGACTTTCTTTTTTGATTTAACTCTCCTGAAGCTCCCCAGAAGTGTCTTGTCAAGTAGGCCCTGATTTGGGAGTACTTTTGTCTGTTTCTGCTTTGTCCAGCTTTATGCTAGAATCTTTACTAGGTCAGCAAAGCTCCTCCACAGTTAGTATTTGAGCACCCTTGACATTTGATCAAATTTCTTATTCCCCTCCCTTTCTATCTTACCACTCAGATGTACCTTCACCTATAATTCTTTCAGGTCTAAAATCTATAATGCCCAGTTTCCAACAACAAAAATAAAACAATCAAACAAAAAACCCCCAACCAGACATGGTGGCACACACTTATAATCCCAGCACTTGGCAGGAGGATGGTGAGTTTGAGGCCAGCCTAGACTGCACAGCAAGACTCAGTCTCAAAAAAACAAAAAGAAAAACCAGAAAAACCTAAAGCATGCAAGGAAACAGGAAAGTATGAGCCACGGATAGGGGAAAAAGCAAGCAATAGAAAATGCCTGTGAGAGTGACTTGACGTAGGATTCAACAGGAAAAGATTTCAAAGCAGTCATTATAAATACATTCACAGGCAGGGCATAGTGGCATATGACTGTAATCCTAGAGACTCTCAGGAGGTTGAGGCAGGAGGATCACAAGTTTAAGGCCAGTAGCAGCCTGTGAAACTTAGTAAGATTCTGTCTCAAAATAAGAATAAAACAAAATAAAGGGCTGGGAGTGCAGATCAGCAGTAGAGCACTTTAGCCCTGGGTTTAATCCCCACTACAACACAAAATGGGCTGGGATTTAGTTCAGTTGGTAGAGCACTGCTCTGCAGGCTCTGAGGTCCTGGGTTAGGTTCCCAGCACCACACAAGTAGGAGAAGAACATGGCAATCCACTCCTGAGGCAATCCCAAAACAATCAGCCATTGAAAACCCTCTGAGGGTTGCTATGAGTCGGACACGACTGGACACCACCTAATAACAACAACAAAACAAAATACATACATACATACATACATACATACATACATACATATAAACACATATATGTTCACAGAACTCAAGGAAAGCTCGATTTAATAAGTATGATGAAAATGTCACATCGAATAGAAAATATTAATAAAGAGAACCAAATGCAAATTCTAGAATTGAAAAGTATAACAATGAGCTAGCCTGCCTGTAGTCTCAGCACTCAGGAGGCTGGCGTAGAAGAATCATGAGTTCAAGGCAGCCTGGGTTACACAGTGAGACTTTGTCTCAAAAAAATAAATAGACAAATAAATTAAGTAATTGAAACTGAAAAATTATAGCAGGTAGAAAGGGGACTGGACTACAAGAAAGGTCTCTAATCCTAAAAGGCTAATATATATTCTTATTGTCAGGTCATTCTAAATCTTCCTGTAATGTACATTACTATAAAGCCACAACTTTCAATGATAAAATTTATTAATTTCATTCTACAATGCAATCATAAAATCTACATGTCACTTCTCAGATAACATCCATTGTTTTTTCACTAGGCTATATCTCCAGCCCTAGATAATAATCATTTGATACATAATTAGCACTTCTTTAAAAAGAGTGATACCGTAAATAATAGGTTAATTCTCAAATACTTAATAGTAATAAAAAATCTTACTGGTCTGACGTCACCACAGGAATTGGTAAATTGTCGAGCCAAGCCAAAATCAAGCATGAAACATTTCCTACATGTACTAGGAAAGCGACCCATGGCGAAGTTTGACTAGAAAAATAAAGAAGAAAAATATATATACTTTTTATAATACTTAGCTCTTATATTTACCCTTACTTTAATTCTTATTCTATTTAAAGTCTATATAATACACATATTGCAGATATATTATTCTAGTCAATGATGCTTACTAGATATTAATATATAAATTAGCTATACTAATGCCAGCATCAGGTAAACTTTGAACAAAAAGGAATTTAAGCAATTGTATAAAGTCACACATAATACAACACTGACACTTAAGAGTCCTAAATTCGGTGAGGTGCAGTGGCATGTATCTTTAATCCCAGCGATTTGGGAGGTGGAGGCAAGAGGATTGCAAGGTTGAGGCCAGAGGCAGCCTGTGTAATTTAGCAAGACTTTGTCACAAAATGCAAAGAAAAAATGGGCAAAAGGTACAGCTCAGTAGTAGAGCACTCGCAAAAAAGCATGCGTGAGGCCCTGGATTCAACTCCTCAGTACTGAAAAAAAAAAAAATTCTAAATAGAGAACTCTAAGTTCCTTGAAATTCTAGTCTAAGTCATTGCTTAAACAACTCAATCCACACTTTTTAAAATGAGATAAACTGGGGATGGGGAAAAAAGTACACACCTCAGAAATTTAGAAGAATTTCCTAAAATCATCACAAAGCTGAATTGCACTAAGTCTACAATTAAAAATACAATTTAAGGAAACATTTCAAAACAGACTCAAGGAATGCATATCTTGCATTTTTCCCTTTAAAGAAAATCAATGGCATATTAGATGACTATAAATTTGCAAAGATAGATATGTAAGTAAGGGAATCTGTGAGAGTAAACTATAATAGAATTATTAGCTTTAAAAAATACTTAAGAGTTTTCTGATAAAAACAGAAACTCTTCAACTGGTAGCATTCTCAAACAGTAACAGAAATAAGAGCAGGAGAAATGCAACATAGTATTAAATCTGACTCTAGAAACTAGTCAATTTCAGTTACCATTTTCAGTAAACTAATTTTAGCAATCATATAACAGATAGCTCTTCCTTTCAACTGCACCAATATAGAATAAATTTACAGTATACAGTATAGTATTCTGTATAGTGTATACAGTATACAGTATACAGTACACTGCATTTCCACGCCAGGCTGGAAATGACAATTTCTAAGAAAAACAGAATGACAAAGAACACTGTATTTCCACAGTAGCTCTTTGGAGAAAAATAAGGTGTTTCATGGTTGATGGTTTCTTACAATATGTGGCATGAGAAACAGAGAATGCAACATGAACAAAAAAGGCACTTTTTCTCGAATCTAATCTGCATCCTTCCAACAGATTTAGAGGGCTACAGAATCAGATGCAGATTAGAATCATGACTGAGCCAGGTGCGGTGACGTACACCTGTAATCCCAGCGGCTCGGGAGGCATAGGCAGGAGGATTGCAAGTTTGAAACCTGAGGCAGTCTGCGTTAATTTAGTGAGACCCTGTCTCAAAAAGTGAAAAAAGGAAAAAAAGAAAAAAAATGGGCTGGGGGTGCACCTCAGTACTCCAGCACATGCAAAGCATGCAAGTGCAAGGCCATGGGTTCAACCCCCAACACCACACACACACACACACACACACACACACACACACATCATGGCTGAGACAGCTCACTTGCAGAAACTAATTCCCTCACAATTCTAATCCACATCAGATTTTTGTAGACCTCTCACAAAAATCCAATCCATGTCTGATTTCATAGCCCTCTAAAGCTGTTCAAAGGGTGCAGGTTAGAGCTGAGAACATATGGTATGTGTTTTTAATCAGTACCAGGGAAAAAAATGCAAAGAATACTAATTTAGATACAAGCCTAGGTAATCGGCAATATTAACACACAATAATAATAAGCATAAACTGGCTCTAATTTGGCGGCAAGCAACATTTTCATGGTATGAGTAAAGCTCTTAATTGTAAGTTATAGCTTATAATTATCACTCTAAGAAAAACTAACAGGTAAGTTTTATTTTCACTTCCAGATCTTTACAGACATAAAAAATATTCCGCCATATTTAACCACAGCAAATACAGAAAATGTATTTGTAATTTATAGTGTCCCATCATAAAACTAAAACTACCAAACAAAATACTTCTGTGTCTATGCTGGAAAAGGGCCTTACCGGTTTGATGTCTCGGTGCAAGAATCCCACAGAATGGATGCTTTCAATGGATTCCAGAATCTGTCTTCCCAGCCGAAGAGTAGTGCTGATGGTGAATGTGCCCCGGGACTGGCTACGGCGAAGATCTGCCAGATTCCGACCCTGTGGAGCCAGATAACTACTTTCAAATATGGACTAAAATTGTTGGAAGTCTAGGAAATTATTCATTTACCATTAAAAAATGCTGTGACTGAAATAGTAAGGGTTTTGCCCAAGTTGTCATCTCACTCAACAGAAGACACTCTCTTAATAAAATGAATGTTTCAGGCAATTTAAAAATAACCAGTGTTTTAGTATATCATGTTTCTGATGTATCATGTTTCCCTTTATCTCTGATGTCACAACATAAACTTGATTATTTTAAAAGATATAATATAGATCCCCAGAGCAATAAGTCTTCTTTACCACCTACCACATCCTCCCAGAAAATGTATTTAACTTCCTGTTTCAGCCTCCTCATAAAATGAAGCTAATAATACCCACTTCACAGAGTTTTGTGAAGATTAAACAAGATCCATGTAAAGTTTTTGGAATACTGTCTGGTACACATTAGGAACTCAACAAATGCTAAGTGTTACTCTTACCAAATATGATATGACATTCAGTTACTTATAGCAGTAGATAAAAGCAATGGATGGCACCTAGCCTGGATCAGATGTATTACATTCACGATTGCATTTCATCTTCACGGTACCACACCAAACAGTACTTTTTTATGCTCCTGTTTTACAAATGTGGAAACTGAGGTTCAAAGAAGGTCAATAATGTTAACCTGTAATGGTAAAGCTGTTTTTCAAATCCAAGTCAGCCTTGAATCCAAACCATTCTTTTTACATGGTGCCTTTCCATACTGCTGCTCCACCAAGCAGACTCCTTTTTGCTTATGCAACAAACTAGTCATCTGAAGAGGAGAGCAGATCTAGCTACAAAATACTGGCTTCCATGATCACAAGGCAATTTAAATATTCCAGTCTCTCCATTTTCAATATTTTGGAGTTACCATGCCATTAATAGCATCACTTCATCTAAAGAAAACTAATTCACTTTTGAAAAGGTTATTAATTCTTAGAGTACTGAAGAATGCAAATCAATAAATAAAATATTAACTACTATTAAAGTAATCCAAGAGATTAAATTATAGTAAAGTAAGGAGTCTTTTATAAATCATACTTTCTTTTTGTAAATACAATTTTCTTACAGTATATGTTAACTGGTATTTATTATTATTATTATCATTTATTTTATTACTTTTTTTGTGGTACTCAGGGTTTGAACCCAGGGTTTCATCCATGCTTCTTGCAAACGCTCTACCTCTGAGCCATATCCCCAGCCCATTTTTTACTTTATATTTTGAGTCAGGGTCTCACTAAAACATGCAGGGTTCCTCTGGCCTTGAGCTTGTGATCCTCCGCCTCCACCTCCCAAGTTGCTGGGATTACAGATGTAAGCCGCCATGCCTGGCTATATTATTATTTTTTTTAAAGAAGAATTTTTTTTTCAGTACTTGGGATTGAATCCAGGGCCATGCATATGCTAGGTAAGCTCTCTTCCACTGAGCTACATTTCCCACTAATATTACTTTTAAATGTTAGAGAAATTTGTTTCTGCACCCCTACCAAATGTGACAATCTACAAAAACCAGTTTTACAACCCTAATATAGAAAAACCAATTTTACAATATGCAATTTTATTAACATTCATAGGTTTATCCTTCAAAAATAAAAAAAATTTATTGCCAAGAATATATACTAAAACTTTATTTTTAAACAACTTCCACCGTCATAAAGGAACTTAAAAGGAAGTCAATTAAACTTGATTTGTGATATTACTAAACTATAGCCATACCACCCTGGCATCTGATCTCATCAGATCTCAGAAGCTAAGCAGGTTTGGGCCTGATTAGTACTTGAATGGGAGACTGCCTGGGAATACCAGGTGCCGTAGGCTTGGGAGAAGGGCCCAGCAGCCCATTCACAAAACAATCAGCCACGGAAAACCCTATGAATAGCAGAGAAGCATTGATAACAGTGAAGGGCATGGCACAGTGTTGAGTAGTGTTTTGTTCTGTTGTATATAGGGTTGCTCTGAGTCAGACCAAACATGATGGCACCAAACAACAACAACGATATTAGTGATGACTTAAATCTCATAAAATGTAAATCTGATATATGAACTAGCAAAATTTGAGAAGATAAATATAAGGGCACAAAAGTATATTAATTTTTTTTGTGTGTGGTACTGGGGATTGAACCCAGGGCCTTGCTTGCATGCTTTGCAAGTGTTGGACCATTGAGCTGTACCTCCAGCCCATTTTTTGTTAACTTTTTGAGACAGAGTCTCTCTAAACTACACAGACTGCGTCCAGTCTTAAACTTGCAATCCTCCTGCCTCTGCCTCCTGAGCCACTGGGATTACAAGCATGAACCCCCGGGGCCGGCTAAAAGTATATTAATTTTTTTTAAATGAAGGGTTTTCATATAGTAATATACAATGAATTTTAAAAGTTCATTTCTCCCAACTAATTCTATAAATTTAACAAGATTCCAGTACAAATGCTAGTGATATTTTTATTATTGAAAATGTGAAATTGTGTGACATACCTAAAAGGAGAGATAATAATACAATGAACTCCCATGTATCTACCCAACATCCAGAAACAACTATTATCTATTCATAGCCAATCTTTTCTCATCTATTATTCACATCTTCAAACACACTCTTTTCCCCTCCTACACATACATACTAGATTATTTGTATGTAAATTCTAATCATATCATTCCATAAATATATACATATATATACATATACACACATACACACACACACACACGAAGAAAGAAAGAAAAATAGAAAGAGAAGCTTTTAGCAATTACATTGTTGTAAATTTGAATTAGAACTATCAATATGTACCATGGCATACTTTCTCTCTCTTTTTTTAAATATCTCCTGAATCCATCCAGTTGAAAAGAAGTAAAGGTAATGACCAACCCTGTTGTAATAGGTACCCATAGCATCTAGACCGTAGACTTTAAATAAATAGCATTTCCCATTAAAAGGAACCAGGGCTTACTGGAGAATTGGTTGACTCCAGATCTACAGCATGCAATATGCACAATGAGCCTATTACATGGTATTATACCAGGAAAGAGGCATGCTATTAAAGACTGCTATCTAATTCTGTCAAAATGATCCAGAATCCAACTTGAAGAAAGTACCACTAGCCAAAGATGGGACAACTGAATATTAAAAAGAAAAGGCATCAAATACATTAAACCCATGAGTTCATAATTATAATGAGAGACAGAGTGAGAAAAAGCAAGGCAGCAACAGCGAGTAAGCATGTGTGTAGGAGACCTCAGTGGTCTGTGGAAAAATATTAGGAACCAAATCATTTTCTCTGAAAACTGATAAATAAAGGGATCAAATATTAATCCTGCCTTTCCTATATAAAATGTAACTCATGATACTCTAAGAATGAATGTAATTCTTTTTTACAGAAGAATTTTAGGTAATAAATGAAGAAGAAATGATATAATTAGATTAGTAAATTTGTAACTCCCATTGAAATAACAGATCTAGGCAATAATTTCTAATGGGTTGATAAAAACCATTGGGTGAAAAGTCAATGGGAACTTTAAAATAGGTGGATCAGGCTGAAGTTCCTGAACCAAGTGAGTACTCCTAGTGTCACTAAAAGAGAGACAAGACACTGCCTCTTGTGATATAATAGGAAGCACACATCACACCTCTGAAGTCTCCTTGCAGGAAAGCGGGACTCTTACCTAATCATTGGCTTATACATAATACAGGGGGCAGAAGAATATGTTAAACACATTCACAGGGAAATAATCAGCAAAATCTAAACTATTAAAATCTATACATGTCAAATGACTCCACATTTTATCATGACAATAAAAAGTAATAAATAGAAAACTGCAAGATTATGAAAGACAGAGGGAGAACCAATAGATTAAAAGAAGCATAAGAGGTAAGCAATATTATGAATGCTGTTTGGAACCAGTTTAAGTAAACCAAATATAAATAAACAAATAAATAAATAGAAAGGAATCACAGAAATTTGAAGATTAACTTGATATTCGATGCCATTATTAAGGAATTATTATGTATTATGGTTAATTTAAGAGGAAAAAAAGATTTGTTCTTATAAATATATAATAATATTTTTTCACACAAAATATGCCCTGGATTTGCAAGGAAGACAGAGAATACACCTGAAATATGATTGGTAATTTTTTGGTAATTGTTGAAGCTGGGTGGTGAGTAGCTACATATTCGTTATACTATTATCTCTATTTTTGTATGTGTTTAATTGTCCTCATAATAATAATAAGCTAAAAATGATAGCTCTTATGTTAGCCAATCTAGAGCTACATTTGTATTGGCTATAGGACTCAACCTACTCTCCCCTCCCTAGGTGATGTGCTATTTTAAGGATGCTTGTATAAAGCCTCAATGGTTGTAGGTGGTCATGGTCTTGCTAGTAGAATTGAAAAAATAAATGGGTACAATTGTTTGAACCTATATGATTTTAAGACCCATTTTCATGTTACAGAATAAGAGAAATAGGGCTATTCCTTCAAAAATTTAAAATGGATAACTGAATCACTAGGAGAAAGAGAATGAGATTAACTGAAGAATAATGCATTTAGAGTTTTTAGAAGACTATTAGGACTATCAGTGGGATCTAAGCATTTGAATTTTATCAAAATATATGGGGGAGACATAGTAAGTATCTACCGTATGCCAGATAAAAGAGTGCATACTTTAGCAGTTATACTAGCTTTACCCTGTCCCAAATAACCATAACTGTAGGGGTAGGGGTTTAATATGGGTTAATTTTTTTTTTAATTGCAGGAAAAGAGACATGCAAGTCAAATGGAAAGATTCTTGGGTGAGTCCAAAGGGCAAGAAGCTGGCCAAAGGCCATGAAGGCCATCATTACCTGATATACTTTTTCCTCCCCCACAGTAGTAAGAGCCTTTCCATTTACAGAGAGTGAGATTTAGGTAACTACAAGAATAAATGTGAGTATATTCACCAGGCATGGTGGTGCATGCCTCTAAACTCAGCCACTCAGGACAGGAGGTTGACGTAGACGGATCACAGGTTTGAGGCCAGAGGCAACCTGTATAACTTAGCAAGACCTTGTCTCAAAATATGAAATAAAAAATAAAAAATGGCCTGAGGATGCAACCCAGTAGTAGAACACTTGCAAAGTATGTGCAAGGCCATGGATTCAACCCTTAAGTACTGCAAAGAAAAAAATGAGTATATCCTAACACTGAAGGAGACTCTGTAGAGTAAGAAAATCTCACCTCTATAATTCTCTAGTTAGTAGTAACCTGAGGACAAAACTAAAGAGTTTTCTCTATTATAACAAGAATATTGGTCTCAGGCTTCCACCAAGTTTTAAGAGCTATCAAGTTAGTTCCAGGCAAATCACAAACCTCTTTTAGCTTCAATCTCTGCATTTGTAAAATGGAAATGAAACCTGTCCTGTCTTCCCCACAGGAGGTGTAGTGAAAAATAAAGTAAGATGTACAATAAATCCAGACCAAAACGATAAAATTAATATATAAATAGTTCCATAATTACTGGCCAATGTGAAAAAAGCAGGGTCCATATTAATGAATTAAAAAGGTACTAGAATAGCTCCTTCAAGAACCAAAATTATGTTGGCTCAAAAGATAGTAAATCATATAACTCAAAAAGACTTTACGGCTATAGTCTACAAAGAGGCTAATGTTTAGGTCTAAATCAAATGCTGAAAGATGGCCAAGAAAAACAAGATAGGCCATCTGATGAGGAGGAGCATTCCGGCCAGCAGATTGGTTACTTTTCTCATCACTGTGACAAAATACCTGTCCAAAACAATCTAAGAGAGGTGAGATTTATTTTGGCTCATAGTTTCACAGATTTTAGTCCATACTCCTTGGTAGTGTTGACTCTGGGCGCACAGGGAGGCAGAACATCATGGCAGGAGGAATATGTGAGGGAAGAGGCTGTCCACCTCACAATGGACAGGAAGCAGAGACCAAAGAAGGAGCCAGTGACCAGGGTTATTAACCTTCAAGGCATGTCCCCAGTGATCTGCTTCCTCTAACTAAGCCCTACCTCTGAAAGTTTCCAGCATCTCCCAAGGTAGTGCCACCACCTGGGGGTCAAGTGTTCAACACAGGAACATGTGGGGGACATTTCATCCTCAAACAATAAGGGCCAAGTTTTATGTCTGAAATCACTGTTGTGTAGGTAATTGAAAGAAAATGAAGGAACAAAGTACCCAAAACAAAGTTTGCTAAAGATGAAAGGAAATCCTGAGAATTCAAAGTTATGCAATAAAGTGCACTATTGCTTTTAAACTTTGAGGGTGACTCTGTGTATGGGGGTGTGTGAAGGGGTGTTTGGGAACACAGGTATAGTGTCAAAGAAAACAGAATGGTTTCCCTCTTCTCCTTGCTGCAGCCATTACTCCCATATTTTCTTTCCGAGTTTCTTTGCTCTTTTCTCTCAACTCAACTCCCATCTAAAGGAGAAGGAACAGAATTATGTTAATGATGGAAAGAGAGGAATGGCATTTATCCTCTATGTCAGCTAATGCTTAAATTTTTAAGTGGTGATAGCTGGCACTTGAGAGCATAAATGGGAAACCGAAGTACTTAAGGTAACAAAAATGGAAGGGGAAGAAACAGGGGCAAGGGCAAGACTCACATTATATCCCACAATCCATGCCAGGATTAAAAACTTTGCAAAGATGACAATCAATTAAGATACAGGCCAACTAAAATAGCTGACAAGGACAACCATCTCATTTTTGGGAAAACCCTATATCAAGTCTATTTAAATAAAATTCCATTTTCACAGTGTAAAACATTGTGACATGGTACCAAGAATGCTTCCATTTTTATTCATATCCACTATAACTAGGTACTTTGATCAAAACTGAAAGATTTTAAGATACATTTTCAAGGTAACCTACCTGCAACTGCATGACCACATAGTTGAATCGATCATTTCTCCCACAGCCAATAAATCTACAAACATGGTCTTTCCCTGGATAAAAAAGAGAGAGACAGAGAGAGAAAGAAAAAAAACCAAAACAGTGGAAAAGGATATACTTTGGTTTGTCTTCTAAAAATTAAAATTTTGTTTTTCTGTACAGTATTTTCTGATTTAATATAAAATACATAAAAATGTCTTAAGACCTTAAGGATAGGAAATTTATATTTTTCAAAAATTTTACCCACCCACACCTATGTCCTGCATTGTGCTCCTTGTACAGTCAAATAAATGTTGGTTGAATAAGTAAATGAATAACTAAATGAATGAATAAGTAGCAATTTATTTAGAAAGGAAAGGATTTAAGAGGTCATTTCAGATTAACTTGCTCAGATACAAAACTTATGAAAGCATATAAAGTAAATAAGAACTATGGTAGAAATATAAATACTTGATTTTAATTATATTCTAACATTCACTATGACATGACTTCAACAAGTCACATAGTCTTCCTGGACCTCATTTATTTGGATTAGCCCAGAGGTTTTCAACTTGAGATCCACATGTGAAATCCAAGGAGGCATTGGCTAGGATACAGAGGGGTTCAGAGATGGAGCAGGTACAAATCTGAGACCCATTCCCCAATTTTAAAAAACAATAAGAACAACAAATACACAAAGGTCCCAGAAGAGTATTAAGCCTGGTAAATTCCAGGGGCAGGAAAATGTATCTGACTGAACACAGTGAATGAGAGGTGGGAAAGCAGAGTGAGACAGTGCTGAAGAACCAGAGAGTCACTAGATCCAGAAGGGCCTCATGCTCCACGATGAAGAATTTCAATCACATATATAGGCCAGTGTTTTCCAACCCTGGCTGCTTATTAAAGCCATTGGGGAAATATAAAAATTCCTAAATCCTATACTGACTTGGACTGTGTGGGGAAAGATATAGAATATGAGCTTTTCAAAATTCTCTAAATGATCCAAAAGCAGGCAGGATATGAATGGATATTTGAAAATACCATTGGGTAATGGGAAGCATCTAAAAGATTTTGAGATAAGGAATTGCATACTACACCATTACATTTTAGAACATCACTGGGGTGGTGACCATGATAGACTCAAGAAAGGTCTGTTCCTATTGGCATGTTAGTACACACCTATAATTCCAGGCCTTGGGAGGCTGAGGCAGAAGGATCACAAGTTGGAGGCCAGCCTGGGCTAAGTAGGGAAACCCTGCCTTGAAAACAAAACAAAAGCTGGACATGGTGGTGCATGCTGTAATTCCAGAACTTGGGAGGCTGAGGCAGGAGAATCATGAGCTCAAGGGCAGCCTGGGCTACACAGGGAGCTCCAGGCCAGCTTGAGCCTATCTATAAAACCCTAGTTTTATAGTGAGACTGTATCTACAAAAAAACAAACAAAAAGAGAAAGGTCAGTTCTAGAGGCAGAGAGATAGTTCTAGGAGAAACAAGGAGGCCTGAACTGTTAAGTTGTTGTTGTTGTTAGTCAAGTCGGTATCCGACTCATAGTGACCCTCATTGGGTTTTCAACTGCTGACTGTTTCGGGATTGCCTCAGGAGTGGATTGCCAGGTCCTTCTCCCATTTTTGTGGTGCTGGGAATTGAACTCCGGACCTCAGAGACTGCAGTGCAGTGCTCTACCAACTGAGCTAAATCCCACCCCGAACTGTAAGTATTATAGTAGAAATAGATAAAATAGGCTAAGCCTGTGAGATACTAAAAACATTGTGTTTTTTTTTTTACTAGAAATTGGTACCATTAAAAGAAAATTTATGCCAAAATAAGAGAATATAATAGTTTATATAGGTTTTAAAGGATATTAGAATGTCAAGTTGGAGGAAAACCAACTGAATTCAATGGATATTTATAATTCAGGTCTGGTACTGAGGCAGGATAGAAAGACAGGGAAATCTGGGGACATAGAAAGGGAAAGAGCTTTCACTCCAGGACCTAGTTTGAATCTCATCAGCTGAGAATCAAGACCTTTGACACAACTACCAAGATGACTGCTGTGAGGACTGCCTACATAGAAACATTATTCTTGAGAAACAATTTAAATAATGAAAATGTTAAAATAGCAATAAGCCATGCTTGGGTTGAAGATGTATGTAACCCTTAAGTTTTACTTTCCCCTCTGTTCTGTATTTCTTTGAGACATGCCCAGGAACTCCCTAGTGACTCTTTCCTTAAACTTATACAATGTGTTGCTGTTCCTGTTGTTAGGTACCATTGAGTCAGGTCCGACTCTAAGAGACCCTGACAGGGTTTTCAAAGGCTGATTGTTTTAGGATTGCTTCAGGAGTGGGTTGCCATGTCTCTCATTTTTACGCTGCTGGGGATGGAACTCAGGGCCTCAGAGAGTAGAGAGTATACTCTCCCAACTGAGCTAAGCCCCAGTCCCTATACACCATATAATCTCATTTTACTAAAGAGAAGTTCCTCTAACAGAAAAATCTAAACAATGGAACTTCTCTTGATCTTATTGGCGCCTCTCCTGCCTATGACAGGAGCCTTTCTAGGCTCATATTACACCTGGGTGCCAGCTGGGTATCCAGGACTGACATCATATGGAGTGTGTGCTAGGTTAAAAATAAAACTGGAACATATGTGTTGCCCTCTCTTTTTGGCTTTTTCTTTGCCTCCTTGGTAAGTCCATTTCTTCTTTCTTTTTTCTTTTCTTTCTTTCTTTCTTTTTTTCTTTTTTTTTTTTTTTTTTTTTTTTTTTTTTTTTTTTTTTTTTTTTTTTTTTTTTTTTTTTTTTTTTTTTTTTTTTTTTTTTTTTTTTTTTTTTTTTTTTTTTTTTTTTTTTTTTTTTTTTTTTTTTTTTTGGTGGTACTGGAGGTTGAACCCAGGGCCTTGCACTTGCATGCTTTGCAAGTGCTGAACCACTGAGCAGCACCCCCAGCCCATTTTTTCAGTTTTTTTTGAGACAGGGTCTTGCTAAATTACTCAGACTGCCTCTGGTCTCAAATTTGTGATCCTCCTGCCTCCGCCTCCTAAGCCACTGGGATTACAGGCATGTGCCACCACACCCGGCTGTAAGTCCATTTCTGTGTCTTGGATGCCATTCTCTCTCTGAGTGCCCACAGGTATCCTAGAGTGTACTTAATACTTAATAAACTCTACAACTTTGTTTCACTCTCTCTGACTCATTCTGAAATTCTTTTCTGTGACAAAGCTAAGGATCCAACTTAACCTGAGTGAAGGGCCCAACTAGGGGAACTTCTCAGTCTAGGTGGACGCACTGAGCTGTGCCTCTCTGTTGTGATGCCAGTGACAAACAAAAAGACTGGGCTCCACATACACATTGGGGAACCATTATGACAGAAGATAGACAGAACCACAAACAGAAAGAAGACTGAAAAGTGACAGAATAAAAACTAAAGAAATTTTAGAATGCCATTCTGGAAATTCTCCAACATTTAAAGCAGAAGCAAAAATAAAAGAACCCCTCAAGGAAACAGGAATAGCCCAAGCAATAGGAGGAAACTGACAAGGTGGTATCAAGAAACTAGGGAAGAAGAGCAGTTTATGAAGGTGGAAGTGGCCAGTGACAAATGCTATTGAAAAGCTAAGAAATGCTGACTCATAAATAATTAAGAAGTCACTAAAAACTGGAAGAGCAGAAGCCAGTTTACAAAAGGTTAAAGAGTAAATAAAATATGAGACAATGAGGGCAGATAATCTTTGAAGAAGGTTGCTTATAAAATAAGGAAGACAGGCCAGAAGCTGTAAGTCTGGTAGAATGAAGAAAAATATAAAACAAATTTCAAAAATCATCCACCCACTGATTGACTTAAAATATAAATACCATTAGGATTCATTTTAGTTACATACTCCACACTTCTTTTCTTGTTTGTTTTTTTGAGACAAAGTCTTGCGATTTAGACCAGGCCGGCCTAGAACTCCCTGTGTAGCCTAAGCAGGCCTGGAACTCAAGATCTTCCTGCTTCAGCCTGCCAAGTAGCTGGGATTACAGGCAGGTGCCACCCCACCTGGCTTTCCATATTTCTATTTTCCACTTAGGGTATCAGTTATCACATTGTTCTCTTATTCTCTGCTTTAATTATAAATGGTTATAATTAGCAGGAATGAGTGCAATGGGAACACAATAATTCACAAAGGTTACAATGCCTCTTGATCATTTCATGTGTACTTTGCATATATTTGCAAAAATATCTAGTACATTGTAATAAGAATGAAAGAATAAAATGATAGTCAATTAGGAAATTTTTTCCTCAGCTTTAGAATCAATAAAAAATTTAACTAATTCTTTTATTATCCATTCTTCAAGACTCCCTTTTCATGCTAGGGATGCAGCTCAGTGGTAGAGCACTTGCCTAGCATCCATTAGTCTATGGGTTTGATCTCTAACCCCGTAAAAGGACAAAACAAAAAGAATCCCTTTTCCTATCATGTAACATTTAAATAAAGTACCTTTATTACAAAGACATTTCAAACATCTAAAAACAAGAGGCCATACTAGACTTAACTCTTCTTGGAATACTCCTTTTTAAAATTCTTTGTAAGTTATACCAAAACACTATTTATCTTGATATTAAAACCACTCTACTTTTAAAAAGAAAAAAGAAATCGAATAAACTGTACACCCTTAAGCCAGGCATGATGATGCAAGCCTGTAATTTCAGCACTTGGGAGCCTAAGGGAGGAGGAGCAACTTAAATTCAAGGCCAGCTTGGTTTACATTGTGAGTTCCAGGTCAGCCTAGGCTGCACAGCAAGACCCTGTCTCAAAGTTAATAAATAAGTAAATAAATTAATTAATTAACTAATAACTATACATCCTTTATTGAGCAATCAAAACAAGGTCAGTAGCAAATTTTCTAGGACTCATCAATACATTTTCCTTTCTTTAGGTAAAAATCTAATGAGTTCTTACTTCATACTTTATGGCATAGTATACTGCTGCTCTTACACTTTACATGAAGGCAATTAATGAAACTACTTAATAAAGTTCATAAAAATGTACACACTTTTGGAAGCATGGGGAAGCTACAATTTAATTGGAACAGTAACTCTTCACTACCACTAAGCAAGTATTAAAATAACTCTGATAATGAGTACACACTGAACTATCATTTCATGAGTAAAGGAACTCCATTTTGTTCTGAGGGCTGGGATTTAGCTCAGTTGGTAGAGTGCTGCTCCACACTCTCTAAGGACCTGGGTTCAATCCCCAGCGCAACAAAAAACGGGAGGAGGATGTGGCAATCTACTCCTAAAGCAATCCCAAAACAATCAGCCAATGAAAACCTTATGAAGGTTGCTATGAGTCAGACTCGACTCAGCAGGACCTAACAACAACAGCGAGCTATGAGTTGAATTCAACTCAACAGCACCAAATAACAACATTTTGTTCTGGTACCCAACACAATACCTGACAAAGTCCGAAATGCCCAATCAATATTTGTTAATGAGTAAATTAACAGAATAATAATAGCTAATAAAATATACATAATTTGCACACATAATATGTAAGCATCTTATGCCAGGCTCTACATTATGTACTTTATATACCTTTTTTTTTTTTTGCAGTACTGGGGGTTGAACCCAGGGCCTCGCGCCTGCATGCTTTGCAAGTGCTGGACCACTGAGCTGCACCCCTAGCCCATTTTTTTTTACTTTTTGAGACAGGGTCTTGCTAAATTACGCAGACTGCCTCTGGTCTTGAACTTGTGATCCTCCTGCCTCTGCCTCCCAAGCCGCACTTTATATGCATTTAATACTCCTAATAATGTAAGCATTAGTACTTTGTTTTTCAGATATAGAAATAGAGGTCTAGTGAAGTTAATTACTTCATCCAAAATCATACAGGCAGGAAATGATAGAGCAATTTGATTCCAGAACCTTTATTCTTAACCACTATAAAAAATAATTGAAACAGACTTTATGAGTGGGAGTTAGTGGTGGAGTTGAGATAAGATCTTACTGTGTAGCCCAGGCTGGCCTTGAACTCACATGGATCTTCCTGCCTGAGCTTCCAGTGTGCTGGCATTACACATGTTCACCAGTGATAGAAGTTATTATATTTCAGGCAGGTTCAGGAAAATGGAGCCTGGAAACAGGGTACTACTGAGGCAAGGCAGTTACCAACTAACCAATTAGGTCACCCAAGTTTTGGTCCTGTGTCTGGACATGTTGTTAGGAGGGACCATGAGAAGAACACCATGTTTGGGAAAGTGGCAGGTCAATGAAAAAAAGGAAGACTCTCAACTAGATGGATTGACACAGTGGTTGCAACAATGGGCTTAAACATAAAAAAGACCATGTGCATGGCACAGTGTCAGGGAGCGTCTTGTTCTGTTGTACATAGGGTTGCTATGAGTTGGACCTGACTCAATGGCACCTAACTACAACAATGAAAACAACAACAAAGCTTTCGTCAGAAAACATGAGTTACATTGTCCTAAGTCCCTTTTTCAAAAGAAAACAGGTAATGACTTGGTAAACAATCAGTAGATCAAGTCCCATTCTTCTAAGAAAAACAAGTCCCATAACCTGGCCAGCAGTTAGCTAGCCTAATCAATCTCAAGGTACAAACAAAAGGAGCAACTGTCCTTAAATTCTATTGGGTCAACACACAGATACCCACTGAGAACCAATCTACTAAAGCTTTCAAAAAGTCCAGCCCAAACGAAGGGGCCATAAAAATCCCTAGATAACAGCCCCATTTTATTATCAATCCAGACCTTTTCCTTTCTTCCAGAAGCTTTGTCTATCCTCTCAATAAAATCTTCCTGCTCTCACTTGCCTTGTACATTTATTCCTGTGTGCATGGACCCAGGGGCCTGGCACCTGGCACCAGAAGAGAAACTCCCATCTCACCACCATGCCTGGCTTAATCCAAACAGATTTGAACTCAAATAATACCTAGTTAACAAATAAAACTAAAAGCAAGATAAAGACCAGGACAGAACACAGACAAGAAGACCCACTATACGCCCAAGACTAAACTAGGCACTAGGAATACAAGATAAATTAAGATCTCTGCCCTCATGGAGTTCAAAGCCCATACATGAAAACAAAAATTAAGAGTATGATCAATTCTATAGCATCATAGATAAAGTAAAAAGAATACACAGAAGATTTTTAAAATATTGTTCATATTTAAGTTAAATTCCTAGACTTTATATTTGTAAGAGCAATTTAAGATGACACCTGCAAAGCTATGAAGGATCCAAGTATACATTTAAGATCCTTAGAGTTTATAGGCTAGTAGGCTGCAAAAGGGATAAGGAGGGCTATGATAGAAGGCATGATGAAAAATAAAAAGTGGGCTAAAGTCTTATATGGGGCTGGGATTTGGCTCAATTGGTAGAGTGCCACTCTGCAGTCTCTGAGGTCCCGGAGTTTGATTTCCAGCACCGCAAAAAATGGAAGAAGGACATGGCAATCCACTCCTGAGGCAATCCTGAAACAATCAGCCATTGAAAACCCAAAGAGGGTCACTATGAGTTGGATATGGCTTGATGGCACCTATGAACAACAACAACAACAAAGTCTTATATGCTAATGTGATAAAATATGAAATATGGCAGTCCCTGAGTATCCATAGGGGCTGGGATTTAGCTCAGTTAGTAGAGCGTTGTGCTGAAGTCTCTGAGGTCCCAAGTTCAATTCCCAGAACCGCAAAAATGGGAGAAGGACCTGGTAATCCACTCCCAAGGCAATCCTGGAACAGTCAGCCATTGAAAACCCTATGAGGGTTGCTATGAGTCAGATACCGACTCGACGGCACCTAACAACAACAACAACAACAAGTATCCATAAGGGATTTGCTCCAGGATTCCCCATAGATCCCAAAATTCAAGGATGCTCAAGTTTCTTATATAAAATGGCAAAGTATTTGCATATAATGTATGTTCATCTTCCTGCATAAATCCTTTAAATCATCTCTTGTTCTTGTTAGGTGCTGTAGAGTCAGGTCCAACTCATAGCAACCCTATGTACAACAGAATGAAACACTCCTCAATTCTGTGCCAAGCACATGATCTTTTTTATGTTTATGCCCATTGTTGCAGACACTGTGTCAGTCCATGTAGTTGAAGGTCTTTTTTTCATTCACCCACCACTCTCCCAAACATGATGCCCTTCTCCAGGGATTGGTCCCTCCTGACAACACGTCCAAAATACATAAGACACAGTCTGGCCATTCTTGCTTCCATGAAGCACTCTGGTTGCACTTCTTCTAGGACAGATCTGTTGTTTCTTTCAGCAGTCTATGGTATATTCAATATTTATCTCCAGCACCATAATTCAAAAGCATCGATTTTTCTCCTCTTTCCCTTATTCAATGTCCAGCTTTCACTACCACAGGATGTGACTCAAAACACCATGGCATGAGTCAGGCACATCTTCATCTTCAATGTGACATCTTTACTTTCCAACATGTTAAAGAGGTCTTTTGCAATTATAATACCCAATCCAATATAAAGGCTATATAAATATTTGTTATACTGTATTGTTTAGGGAGTAATGACAAATACATATATATATATATATATATATATATATATATATATGAACACACTCTGTGTTTCTCAAGCTTAAGGAAGTGAAGAAAAAATTCAAGCCTCGAGTGGCAGTAGTGAAAGATTCTACAGGGAAAATATTAAATGATGCAGGAAACATCAAAAGAAGATGGAAAGAATACACAGGGTCATTATACAAGAAAGAATTGGTAGATGACCAAACATTCCAAGAGGTGGCATACGAAGAGGAACCAATGGTGTTGAAGGACGAAGTGGAAGCTGCCTTGAAAGAAATGGCAAAACACAAGGCTCCAGGAATTGATGGGATACCAATAGAGATGTTTCACCAAAAAGATGCAGCACTGGAGATGTTAACATGTTTATGCCAACAGATTTGGAAAACAGCTACTTGGCCAACTGACTGGAAGAGATCCATATTTGTGCCTATTCCCAAAAAAGGGGATCCAACTGAATGTGCAAACTATCGGACAATATCATTAATATCACACACCAGCAAAATTCTACTCAAGATCATTCAGAAGCGACTGCAGCAATACATAGACAGGGAATTACCAGAAAGTCAAGCGGGATGCAGAGGAGGGCGGGGAACCAGGGACATCATTGCTGATGTCAGGTGGATATTAGCTGAAAGCAGAGAATATCAAAAAGATGTCTATCTATGTTTTATTGACTATGCAAAAGCATTTGATTGTGTGGATCACAACAAATTATGGATAACACTTCGGAAAATGGGAATACCAGAACTCCTAATTGTGCTCATGAGAAACCTGTACATGAACCAGGAGGCAGTTGTACGAATAGAACAAGGAAACACTGAGTGGTTTAAAGTTGAGAAAGGTGTGCGTCAGGGCTGTATACTTTCACCCTATCTCTTCAATTTATACACTGAGCAAATAATTCGAGAAGCTGGACTTTATGAGGAAGAACGTGGCATCAAGATTGGAGGAAGACTCATTAACAACCTGCGTTATACAGATGACACCACTTTGCTTGCTGAAAATGAAGAGGATTTAAAATATTTACTGATGAAGATCAAAGATCATAGCTTCAATATGGGTTAGGACTAAATATCAACAAAACAAAACTCCTTACGACTGGGTCAGCACACAACTTCACAATAAATGGAGAAAAGAATGAGGTTGTCCAAGATTTTGCTCTGCTTGGCCCTATAATCAACACACGTGGAAGCAGCAGTCAAGAAATCAAAAGACGCATTGCTCTAGGAAAAGCTGTGGCAAAAGATCTCTTTAGAGTATTGAAAAGCAAAGATGTCACATTGAAGACGAAGGTGCGTCTGACTCATGCCATGGTATTTTCAGTGGCATCATATGGTTGTGAAAGCCGGACACTGAACAAGAGAGACAGAAAAAGAATTGATGCTTTTGAATTGTGGTGCTGGAGACGTCTATT